>JAQQZZ010035725.1:0-10569 GCA_030265115.1 Mopalia vespertina | reverse complement strand
GGCGAAAACAACGTCAGGGATTGTCTCCTATTGAAATGTGTCGAGGATAAGCACCCACAGTTTTGTGGGTGGCAAAAGCAGATCAGTGACTGCATGCAATTTTTTACTAGGTTATATTATTTCTCTGGACATTTATCATGTTTATACATATTACAAAGTCTATCAAACATGTGTTTGCTTAAATTATTGATATTTAAACGTTGTTTCACATTTTTCACATATTTTAGACGCTAAATATGCATGAAATCAACAAATTAATTTTCTACCAATGAACTTTGACCCCAGCTTCGCGAGTGATGTAAGCGGTTGAGATCCAGCTGTGTTTCAAAAATATGACAGACGGTGTATAAGCCTACTTTATCTTCTGTAAAGTCGATACAATTTAAAATCGCAAATGCTAGTAGAATGTCACAAAAGCATTAACCAACTTGACTTAGGGAGACCCGTGGGTGTGGGTCCAATAAATTTTGGAAATGCGGTTTTTGTTTTTCCACCAAAATATTCCCGACAAATTCACTTCTCCCTGGTCAACCTGAGCCCCCTGGGCTCCCCCACCATGATCACACTAACTGTAGGCTAATAGCGGACACCCCATTTTTCATACGACAACGATAGAATGAACACCTATCCTCAAATTGTTCCCACACCCTGCCTCCAAGAAGTTGGATTACAGTACAATAAATCAAAATGTACAAAGTTATATATGTTGAGTTATCATTGATTAGTTTATCAAACCTCTCCATAATCGGATTTATATATATCAGGGCAAATGTCTGCGCACCGCTCACGTAGTACCTTCTTTGGTTTTACTTCTATTGACTTGATGGATTCTCTATTGGTTGACAAACAACAGATTGCTCCCAAGGTACTTTGAGAAAGAAAATCAGTCTACCTCCACTCCTAAGGTAATTACACCCCAAAACTCTATAAACTCCATGGAAGCCATTGAGCATCCCCACAGCTTAGTGTACCTGGCTGAACGAGAACCAACTGAGAGAAACCCACTGTCTTACATGCTAGGGGTCCACTGTTGCAGGTGTGGTGATTATGAAGCTCTGCATGACAAATATAATGAGCTGTTACTTCAATTACACACCAAAAGAGAGATGTATCAGCAACTCGAAGCCAAGTTTAAAGAAATCAAATGCAATACAAAGGACAGTTCTACACAGACAACACCAGTGCTAGCAAAAGGAATGAAGACCATATCTATTGACACAGAAACAACAAACTTTGTTCCACATCACATTCCAATTATTGTTTCTCCAGAGATTAGAAAACCCTTAAGACAAACTACCGAAAAAAAGGAGGAAGGTAAACCCTGCTATACCCTGATTATAGGTAGTTCAATTGTTCAGGGAATTCATACCAAAGGATTACAGGATGGCACAAATGTGATGACTCTTAGAGGAGCACACATCAAAGAAGTTGAATGAAATGGATTTACATGGAATAGAAATATTATCTTGCCGGTGGGAACCAATGACTGCAAATCTCATAAATCTGTAGAGGAGATTACAGCTGACTATGACTCCATGTTAAACACAGTTTAGGACAAATCTCCAAACACAGAGCTGATCATTTCAGGGTTGATCCCCAGAATAGTGAAACACAACGCCTGGTGTTCAATGTCAACTGATAACAAAACTTTAGTTTAACCTACCAAAGAATTGTGAGGAAAATGCCCTTTGTTTCCTATGTTGGCCATGATGCCATAGGTGTTTCTTATGCTATTGGCTGGTACGGTGTAATTATATAGGCGATATACCAACTAGAATGGCTTTAAACTCTAACCAAACAAGCCATCTATACACCAGAGCATGTATTTTAATGTGGCTTTAATAGCTATGATCTGCAGGGATGACAAAATTATTTGTGATAATGACATTGAATTTTTAATGCTTTATTTTTGTGGTTATCCAACGCCATCCCAGTATAGAGAAGTGGCTGATAAAATTGTTGCAACTTAGCCACAACTGAAAGATAAGATGCCTAATTGCCAAGGAAATGTGAGTTAAATTGAAAATTGGATTGATTTATATTATGTTGACAGCTTTGGCAATATACCTTTAGAGATTTATCCAGACCAGTTTAAGCTTGGTTTGTTATTTTGAGTCCCTTCAACGGTGATCATGTATTATTCAATTATTTAAAAAGACTTTCATCTGAATAATTTCTTTTCAAAGTATTATTAATATTATTAAAATAGTATGTCTTTGTCTCAAAACCAAGTCCTTACTTTTTTCTCCTGTAATTTTGCTCTAGCAAAGTCCTGACGTTTTGATTGGTCAATTGGCCAGGGGTAAAATTCCCTGTCCTACTTCAATTCCTTTAGGTCACCACATCAATTTCAGGTATAATGTGTGCCACTTTACATGCAGCTCATGGCATACAAAAGCAGGACAGTCGAAAAGCGTCAATAACAATAATGTGCATACCAGTTAACACAATCAGCTCCCCCAAAGATACTTTGTTCACCAAAATGTTAGTCATTAGTTGTTACAGACTGTTATTAGCCATTGGTGTCATATTTTAGTCATAATAAATAATTATTATCACCAAAATTATGATTACTATTTAGTTTCTTTAGTGACAAACTTTTTTTTTTCAGTGTTTGGTTTAAGGACTAATAGGTGGAGCTGGCCTTGAATTAACAGTTATCAACTGTGTTGGGTTCATACAGGAATATGTATCAGTTGGTTGGTGTTCTAATCAAATAACAAAATATCTATTTTGGGGGGCTTGTGGTCTTGATATAACCAATATGAATTCTCTATTTAAAACAGGAAAAGTGGTGTGCAGCACTATCAGACAAATTCAGAAATGAAAGAAAAAATATGGACCTAGAGGTTGTTCAAAAGAAGAAAAGGAGAAACACAGGTTTGCCAGTGTCAGATACACCACGTCCCAGGAAAATATGGAATGTTCGAGAGCCAACGAAACCTGTTGGTGAGGATAACGAAACTATTGAACAACATATGAAATGGCTTACACTAGAGAGCAAGAAGACCTCCCCAGATTGGCAAAAGATCAAACTTTTGATGGACTTAACATTTACGGACAGACGGAAGCTAAATTTGAGTGGAAGTACCCTGATTGAAATCAGACAAAAGTTTCTTTGCTTATTTGAAATGAGAGGTAAGTGTATGGCATTTAATCTTTAACACTTGTACCAGATTTAATGGGGCAAAACCTCACAGTGTGATAATTGATCTACACTTGCTGATTGTGTTCTCAATACATTTTGATAACCAGGATTATTGACAATTGACTAACAACATGGCTTCCACTGAAATTCCTGGAAAGTCCTGAAACTTTATTGCGGTTTTTACAAGTGCTTACAAATTTTGGAAAAATTAACAAAGAGCCCTTGAGGTCCTGGAAAGTAGAATTCATTTGTGTTTTGGGACTAACTGACAAACTATTGTTGTAATTATAATCTATTAACAAGTGAATTTCAAAATTTCACAAAAGTCAGAGACCATTTTCTCCTGGAAAACCCTGAAAAAATACATTAGTTTACTCCTAGAAATCCTCTTTAAATAACTGTGGGAACCCTGAAAAAAGATAACCAATGTTAATATAGCTTGTACCATTTTGTATGAGCCCAAAACAATAAAATCGATGTAATAATTGATGGGTCAAAGTACAAAAAGACGCGCAAAATCTTATAAGAAAGGTGGATTGAATGATATTGTGCCCAAATGTTTTATTTGCAGCCCGCATTTCATTTTTTTGTTTCTTATGCCAAGGCATATATTATATAAAGCAATAGGTTCCACTACCACTTTAACTGGTAAATATGTTCTGTTTAAAATATATTCAATATGTATGTTTAACGAGTTTCAACGATTGACAGACAGACCTGGGACGGTTGGATTCCAGTCTGTTGCTAAAAAGATTATGGATGTGACCATCTTAAAGAAAGAAAAGTCTTTATAGAGAACCGATTAAAGATGCAACAACACAGAAAGCCAAATCTGCTAATGACTTGACAATTAGACTACTAGAATCTTTGAGAAACAGCTTCTTAGTCATGGTTTTAGAAATTCATTTTCTTTGCAAACTATGACAACAAACAAAGCCATGACTGATAACTTATAATTAAAAATAATATGTTGTTCATGGTGACTTGTTATGCATATGTATGCATTAAATAAACGGACATAATAATATTTATCACAATGAGGTATTTGGTTCCATGCTTTAAGAATACTGTAAACATTAGTATTGTGACTCATAACTAATGTATTTTATTGGAAATAGAAAAAATTCAAAAGTTTGACAATCAAAGTAAACCAAATGCTACCTCTGGTGTTACTCAGTGGCCTATTAGTAGAATATTAGAGCAGTTCGGTTCTTATTATGTAAGTTTGGAGCAGGCAGGGCTCAGCCTGGGCACCCTCGACTCTGGTAGGCGTGTTCAGACCTGTTGTGGGGAGGGGTGTTGGCAGTCCAGTGTTTTCGAGTATGCCTGAATGAGTTTGTGGTTGATGTTTGGTTGGTCGGTGTGTCATATTCAAAGATCTGAGCCATTGTTTTCACACCTACTGTGTCAATCAAAATGGGTCATTATTATAATATCCTTTCATTTCTGCCAATTTGAATCTAACAGCTATTCAATTTGATTAAATTCAAGGTGGCCTAGGTAGTGGTCGGTCTCCCTTCGGAATATCCCGCTGGGTAATGTTCCCTTCGGCAAATCTCGGCGTGTTTGTTTTTGCGGGGAAGAATATGTAGGCTATTGTTTTCACACCCACTGTGTCAATTATAATCGATCATTATCGATGTCAAAACAATGGCGCTATGAAGTGTGTGATCATTAAACTCCAGTCGGTACTAATCTCAACCCTATACAATTACCTGCTTAGTTAAATACAATTACGTCACAAACAAGACAAGGATAAAAGATTGAAAGAAAAAAGAGTGAATTATAATTAATAACATAATGGTTTTATTAAAACATTTTAAACGTCGAAAAAGTTGAGAATAAAGACTAAAGATAATAAGAGAGTGTTTGTATTTATAACAATTCCTGGTAATCTGAGTACGTCTTAGGATTACAGGCTGCACATGTGTAATAGGTTTCTTGGTTGTTGTGGAATTCCTCTTAGTCGCATCTGGGAATTTCCTCATTGTGTGGGTTGCACTCCAGGCAGTTGTCTGAAACAATCATCTTTTATATTCTCCTTGTCATCTTCCAGATCCTTAATGGCTTGTGTAACTTCTTGGATGTCTATAATCATTACCCCTCACTATTTTGATAAATTTCGCCCAGCGATCTTGTGGAATGGCAATACCAATGGGAGATGGTCTCCTATCTGCGTAGTTAGGTCCGGCTCCTCTGTACCACTTTCGTATGTGAACGATGTGGGTGTCGTTCCACTCTTTGGCAGACATATAAATCTTCTGATTCTCATTTATGACATAATATTCTTTTTCTTGGTAACTATCGTTGAACCTGATGGCTCTTCTTGCTGATGTTGGCAAGCCCATCTGTTCTCTCATAGTGTTGTTTAAGCTACGAATCCTTTTGAGATCATCCTTTTGAGGTCAGATGGAGGAATAGCTGTTTTCCCTTCTGGAATTTAAAGGTGACCTTTACGGCTGGCAGAACGGTCTCATCCTTCTTCTGTACAGTGAAAGCATATCTTCCAAACGAGTAAGCCATGTTGGTTAGTAGGTTATAGTATCAAACGAAGATTGAAAGGTATATGTCCGGTTGTATGTGGTGTCCGTATATAAATGCTGGAGATGGCTCATGGAGTTAATTAATCATTGTATAGCGAACCGCTCAATTGGTTACCCTTTCAAACCTAAACACGTACCAATTAACACCTTTCAAGGTCGGGTTGTCAAGGCCCACAATTTTAAATATTGTCAGCTACTTGAACCATGTTATCAAACGAGTGTTGAAAGAAATATATTATGACGTGGATAGTCCGGTCCCGTATGGAGGCGTTAACAAGTTATATCGAGGAGTGCGTTAATGCGACAGCGGTAGTTAACTGTTGATCCGACCGCACCCAGCTGTCATCAATGCTGCTTCATTAACACAGTTCACGAGATTGGCATAGCTTTGACACCGTGACAGTGGACAGTTTCGTTCACAGGGCTTTGAATGCATCAATGGGGTTAACATGAACATACATGTCAGGACGATGTCACTTTTATATATATATATATACCTCAAATGCTTGAATTTGTCATACCACTTCTGGTGTTGGACAAGTTAAAATAGTTTGAAAGAATTATTTTCTAGTTCAAAGATGGCGTTCAACTGTGACAAATGTGACAAATCCTTTGCGTCGAAGGAAGGTAAACCCTGCTATACCCTGATTATAGGTAGTTCAATTGTTCAGGGAATTCATACCAAAGGATTACAGGATGGCACAAATGTGATGACTCTTAGAGGAGCACACATCAAAGAAGTTGAATGAAATGGATTTACATGGAATAGAAATATTATCTTGCCGGTGGGAACCAATGACTGCAAATCTCATAAATCTGTAGAGGAGATTACAGCTGACTATGACTCCATGTTAAACACAGTTTAGGACAAATCTCCAAACACAGAGCTGATCATTTCAGGGTTGATCCCCAGAATAGTGAAACACAACGCCTGGTGTTCAATGTCAACTGATAACAAAACTTTAGTTTAACCTACCAAAGAATTGTGAGGAAAATGCCCTTTGTTTCCTATGTTGGCCATGATGCCATAGGTGTTTCTTATGCTATTGGCTGGTACGGTGTAATTATATAGGCGATATACCAACTAGAATGGCTTTAAACTCTAACCAAACAAGCCATCTATACACCAGAGCATGTATTTTAATGTGGCTTTAATAGCTATGATCTGCAGGGATGACAAAATTATTTGTGATAATGACATTGAATTTTTAATGCTTTATTTTTGTGGTTATCCAACGCCATCCCAGTATAGAGAAGTGGCTGATAAAATTGTTGCAACTTAGCCACAACTGAAAGATAAGATGCCTAATTGCCAAGGAAATGTGAGTTAAATTGAAAATTGGATTGATTTATATTATGTTGACAGCTTTGGCAATATACCTTTAGAGATTTATCCAGACCAGTTTAAGCTTGGTTTGTTATTTTGAGTCCCTTCAACGGTGATCATGTATTATTCAATTATTTAAAAAGACTTTCATCTGAATAATTTCTTTTCAAAGTATTATTAATATTATTAAAATAGTATGTCTTTGTCTCAAAACCAAGTCCTTACTTTTTTCTCCTGTAATTTTGCTCTAGCAAAGTCCTGACGTTTTGATTGGTCAATTGGCCAGGGGTAAAATTCCCTGTCCTACTTCAATTCCTTTAGGTCACCACATCAATTTCAGGTATAATGTGTGCCACTTTACATGCAGCTCATGGCATACAAAAGCAGGACAGTCGAAAAGCGTCAATAACAATAATGTGCATACCAGTTAACACAATCAGCTCCCCCAAAGATACTTTGTTCACCAAAATGTTAGTCATTAGTTGTTACAGACTGTTATTAGCCATTGGTGTCATATTTTAGTCATAATAAATAATTATTATCACCAAAATTATGATTACTATTTAGTTTCTTTAGTGACAAACTTTTTTTTTTCAGTGTTTGGTTTAAGGACTAATAGGTGGAGCTGGCCTTGAATTAACAGTTATCAACTGTGTTGGGTTCATACAGGAATATGTATCAGTTGGTTGGTGTTCTAATCAAATAACAAAATATCTATTTTGGGGGGCTTGTGGTCTTGATATAACCAATATGAATTCTCTATTTAAAACAGGAAAAGTGGTGTGCAGCACTATCAGACAAATTCAGAAATGAAAGAAAAAATATGGACCTAGAGGTTGTTCAAAAGAAGAAAAGGAGAAACACAGGTTTGCCAGTGTCAGATACACCACGTCCCAGGAAAATATGGAATGTTCGAGAGCCAACGAAACCTGTTGGTGAGGATAACGAAACTATTGAACAACATATGAAATGGCTTACACTAGAGAGCAAGAAGACCTCCCCAGATTGGCAAAAGATCAAACTTTTGATGGACTTAACATTTACGGACAGACGGAAGCTAAATTTGAGTGGAAGTACCCTGATTGAAATCAGACAAAAGTTTCTTTGCTTATTTGAAATGAGAGGTAAGTGTATGGCATTTAATCTTTAACACTTGTACCAGATTTAATGGGGCAAAACCTCACAGTGTGATAATTGATCTACACTTGCTGATTGTGTTCTCAATACATTTTGATAACCAGGATTATTGACAATTGACTAACAACATGGCTTCCACTGAAATTCCTGGAAAGTCCTGAAACTTTATTGCGGTTTTTACAAGTGCTTACAAATTTTGGAAAAATTAACAAAGAGCCCTTGAGGTCCTGGAAAGTAGAATTCATTTGTGTTTTGGGACTAACTGACAAACTATTGTTGTAATTATAATCTATTAACAAGTGAATTTCAAAATTTCACAAAAGTCAGAGACCATTTTCTCCTGGAAAACCCTGAAAAAATACATTAGTTTACTCCTAGAAATCCTCTTTAAATAACTGTGGGAACCCTGAAAAAAGATAACCAATGTTAATATAGCTTGTACCATTTTGTATGAGCCCAAAACAATAAAATCGATGTAATAATTGATGGGTCAAAGTACAAAAAGACGCGCAAAATCTTATAAGAAAGGTGGATTGAATGATATTGTGCCCAAATGTTTTATTTGCAGCCCGCATTTCATTTTTTTGTTTCTTATGCCAAGGCATATATTATATAAAGCAATAGGTTCCACTACCACTTTAACTGGTAAATATGTTCTGTTTAAAATATATTCAATATGTATGTTTAACGAGTTTCAACGATTGACAGACAGACCTGGGACGGTTGGATTCCAGTCTGTTGCTAAAAAGATTATGGATGTGACCATCTTAAAGAAAGAAAAGTCTTTATAGAGAACCGATTAAAGATGCAACAACACAGAAAGCCAAATCTGCTAATGACTTGACAATTAGACTACTAGAATCTTTGAGAAACAGCTTCTTAGTCATGGTTTTAGAAATTCATTTTCTTTGCAAACTATGACAACAAACAAAGCCATGACTGATAACTTATAATTAAAAATAATATGTTGTTCATGGTGACTTGTTATGCATATGTATGCATTAAATAAACGGACATAATAATATTTATCACAATGAGGTATTTGGTTCCATGCTTTAAGAATACTGTAAACATTAGTATTGTGACTCATAACTAATGTATTTTATTGGAAATAGAAAAAATTCAAAAGTTTGACAATCAAAGTAAACCAAATGCTACCTCTGGTGTTACTCAGTGGCCTATTAGTAGAATATTAGAGCAGTTCGGTTCTTATTATGTAAGTTTGGAGCAGGCAGGGCTCAGCCTGGGCACCCTCGACTCTGGTAGGCGTGTTCAGACCTGTTGTGGGGAGGGGTGTTGGCAGTCCAGTGTTTTCGAGTATGCCTGAATGAGTTTGTGGTTGATGTTTGGTTGGTCGGTGTGTCATATTCAAAGATCTGAGCCATTGTTTTCACACCTACTGTGTCAATCAAAATGGGTCATTATTATAATATCCTTTCATTTCTGCCAATTTGAATCTAACAGCTATTCAATTTGATTAAATTCAAGGTGGCCTAGGTAGTGGTCGGTCTCCCTTCGGAATATCCCGCTGGGTAATGTTCCCTTCGGCAAATCTCGGCGTGTTTGTTTTTGCGGGGAAGAATATGTAGGCTATTGTTTTCACACCCACTGTGTCAATTATAATCGATCATTATCGATGTCAAAACAATGGCGCTATGAAGTGTGTGATCATTAAACTCCAGTCGGTACTAATCTCAACCCTATACAATTACCTGCTTAGTTAAATACAATTACGTCACAAACAAGACAAGGATAAAAGATTGAAAGAAAAAAGAGTGAATTATAATTAATAACATAATGGTTTTATTAAAACATTTTAAACGTCGAAAAAGTTGAGAATAAAGACTAAAGATAATAAGAGAGTGTTTGTATTTATAACAATTCCTGGTAATCTGAGTACGTCTTAGGATTACAGGCTGCACATGTGTAATAGGTTTCTTGGTTGTTGTGGAATTCCTCTTAGTCGCATCTGGGAATTTCCTCATTGTGTGGGTTGCACTCCAGGCAGTTGTCTGAAACAATCATCTTTTATATTCTCCTTGTCATCTTCCAGATCCTTAATGGCTTGTGTAACTTCTTGGATGTCTATAATCATTACCCCTCACTATTTTGATAAATTTCGCCCAGCGATCTTGTGGAATGGCAATACCAATGGGAGATGGTCTCCTATCTGCGTAGTTAGGTCCGGCTCCTCTGTACCACTTTCGTATGTGAACGATGTGGGTGTCGTTCCACTCTTTGGCAGACATATAAATCTTCTGATTCTCATTTATGACATAATATTCTTTTTCTTGGTAACTATCGTTGAACCTGATGGCTCTTCTTGCTGATGTTGGCAAGCCCATCTGTTCTCTCATAGTGTTGTTTAAGCTACGAATCCTTTTGAGATCGTCCAGACTCAGATCGAGGAATAG
>JAQQZZ010035714.1:0-10569 GCA_030265115.1 Mopalia vespertina | reverse complement strand
CCAGTGCTAAGCAATGTTCCTTCGGTGCTAAGCAGTGTGTGTGTGTGTGTGGGGGGGGGGGGGGGGGTTGCTTCAAATAGGCCGAGGCGCGTTCTTGTACACAACTTTTTTTAGTTCCTTCGGTGCTAATCAGTGTCCCTCCAGTGCTAAGCATTGGAGGAAAAACAATGTTCCTCCATTCCTTAGAAGTATCCCTCAAGTCCTCAGCAATGTTCGTCCAGTGCTTATCAGTGTTCCTCCAGTGCTTAACAATGTCCCTCAAGTGCTTAACAATGTTCTGCCAGTGCTATGTACCGTCCTTCCAGTGCTAAGCAGTGTTCCCCCAGTGCTAAGTAAAATTCCTACTGTGCTCATCAATGTTCTTCCAGTACTAAGCGGGCGATTCTGTCTACACAACTGTGGGGCAAATGTGCATGTAGGCCGGGATTCTTCATTCTGTCTACATAACTTTCGGGGGAGCAGTTGTGTATGTAGTCCGAGGCGTTTTTACCTACATAGATGTTCGCCCTAAAAAAATTTGTGTACTTAGGTCCTATTTGTTTAATGCTGCGCCAGAACCCCCATCATGTATACAACTGGGGTATATACCCATATCTGCACCGTTGTCGATACCAATCCAACCGGTTCCATCCGGCCAGGTCTGCTGGCCCTCCCTGCTGCTGCCAGGGCGTGTACGCGAACGCGCCCCGGCCTATACATGGAGCTTACCCCCCAAAAAGTTGTGTACGTCGTGGGTCGCCCGGTGAGGTCCCCCCCAAAAGCCCAATCACTCCCCTTGTTGCTGCTTCTATTTAGGCTGACTCAACTCTTAGTGAACAGAAATCTAGGTCAAGTTATTGATGTAAATTAATAGTGAAGCCGTAGTCCGTCGCTAGGAGGCCATTGAAGAACGCGTTCATGTAAGAGCGCCGTTGTTATGGGCTGGTAAGATATGTATATAGTACAATTTCTGTGTGAGCAGGATCTAAGCCGTAGTCCGCCGCTAGGAGGCCATTTAAGAACGCGTTCATGTATGAGCGCCGTTGTTATGGGCTGGTAAGATATGTCTATAGTACAATTTTTGTGTGAGCAGGATATAAGCCGTATTCAGTCGCTAGGAGGCCATTTAATAACGCGTTCGAGTATGAGCGCCGTTGTTATGGACTGGTAAGATATGACTATAGTGCAATATTTGTGTGATTGTGTATGTAGGCTGGAGTGATTCTGTCTACATACCTTTTGGGGACAAATGTGCATGTAGGCTGGGTCCCCCCTTGGTTCGGGTGGGGGGAGGGTGGGGGGGAGCGTTATGCCCTGTGAAAAACTGCGCCAGAACCGCCCTTCTGTATACTATTTGTGTTTATGCTCTGAAATTGCGTCAAACTAACCAGCCTATACAGAAGAAAGAGATTAATGCCCTCCAACACGCCCATAGAATTGCAGGCGGTTGTAATATATTATTGAGGAGATCAGACTGGACTCAAATAATCAGTTATGTAGATCTACTCTAGTTTTAAAAGAGTCACACGGTGTACAACAACCCGTCGTTAGCTTTCTCGCGACACGGGATAATGTGAAAGACCAGCACCGCTGACGAACAACTATTCGAATGTTACTATCGGAAAAACGTTATTAGCCGTTTTGAACTATTGGTTGAACGTGTTATTAAAGTTGGAGTTCGTTCTGTAGGCCTATCAAGTCAGACCGAAAAGACGGCGACCAACAAAGATCGAACATTCTCAATTTGGTTCGACAACCTGCAATGGGACACAACTGACGCGAGATGTCTCGCCGAGCAGACGATTATCGATCGCTATTTAAGTTGTACAGTAAGGGGTACTGTCGGGTTGGTGTGACTTGCATGGTCTGTATTCTTCAAATTTCACTGACATGACTGCGTGTCAACCCAATGGGTGAAGGAAGCCGCCCTCGACGCCTCTGGCCACAAACAAAGAAAGAAAAGACAGGACAATTTTTTTAAAGAATAATGAAATTTTTTAAAAAAGGAATTGCATTGATCTACAGCTGCATTACATCATAGCATAGTCCCGATGTATTTGAAGGCCCTACGGATGTTATTTGTCGGACTTCGACCGCACAATTTACGCTGTTTTATCGAATATCACTACATTCAAAATGGCCTGGTTTATGACCAAGCGGGCTGTACGTAAGACATGGAGGTAAGACGGCTTCTGGTTTAAATGAAATGGACTAAAGTGAGTTCAAGGCAAAATTATAGATAAGGTGTTATTTTATAATGATCGAACCAAACCGCATTCTTTTCTAGCACTTACATTTTATGCCCAGGGCCGGTGGCTCAAAGAGTTGTTAAAGTTGAAGTAAAAAAAATAATGTTAGGTTAAATAGATAGGCTGTAAAGAGAAAATGTTCTGTCTACAAAGGAGCGCCTGTGTAGCACCTTAGTAGATGATAGGTAAAGGTTGTACGTTATTTAGTATTAAGGTGTGGGGAGAGCAGCACCCTCTACATGACGTCACAAGTTGTACGTTATGGCAATGGTTCCGGGGGGTTAACTTCGTTGCCTAGAGAAAGGGGACGCAAGTCTTATATACGAGTACGGAGAATGGATGTCTTGAGTCGGCGGTTTAAAAAAGAAAGGGGTTTAATAAATTCTAGACCTGACGATGGCGGGGTATGGACAGTGTAAATGACCGAGCCGGATGTGAAGCCATGTTATGCAATGATTTTGACGCTGACAACATGTGCCATGACGTCAATATTTCGTGTAATATTCCGCTCCTTAGTACAAAATAACGTACATTTCTTCTTTGTATGTAATAAAATATTACTACGTAAATAGTAATGGGGTATCATTTTGAATTAACAATAAACAATAAGTACTTGATAACGCACAACCATTCCTTATTATGTAATAGTAAATGCTAACGGAGCTGCTCACTATATACTACTTGTGTAAAATTATGTTCTGAGCGTGCTAATGCGCTTGATATTCGCTTTAGAGCCAGTTTGGTAACTTTATAACATTCTTTAGTATTAAATAAATATGTTTCAAAACCATTGCAAAGTATTTGTTATCAAATAGTTAAAAGTCAATTGGTCTCTGTGGTTATTATCATGAAGCTTACTCAATACGAGTCAATATCATAGAGACAGAAACGATGTGGCATGAATGGTGTACCATATACTTGTTCATATACTTGTTCATAGGTTCATAGTCTATCTAACCTACTCAGGTTCACTTCTTTTTATTTCTTTTTATTTAAGACGCCCTTTAAATTTAACATGCTATATTAACACATCTCTGAAATCCGTATTACATATTTAGAATATAAACATTTCTGGCTTAAACTCGGCAACAACCTGCCAAAAATTACTAAGGTTAAGGTGTTCTATAAAAGAATGAATAACGTCATAGCGATCAATGCTGACTTGCAACCTTTTATGCATGCGATTAAATCCATCGCCGTCCTATACCACCATTACATTAAGTATAGACCTCTGGTCCATAAAACAGGACCATATTGTGTAGTAATATTCGATAATTTTCCGTAAATTGTGCAGCCGTCGTCGGACAATTCACAACTGAATACATACACCAATACTATATAATAATGTAGAGATCAATTCAACTCTTTTTAAAATGTCACTAACAAATTTTATTATTCTTAAATCGAATAGGTGTTCCAATGTTTTTACCCATAAATTACGCATTAAATTTTTCTTAGCTGCTGGATTTTCCCACAACTGTGCTGCACCAACTTGACGTCCTTTGAAGAACGTGATGACGCGATTATCCAAAAAGTTGCAGTCAACGTTGACAAACTAAAAGGCACTTGGTTACAAACTGCTTTATCTGGACACACGCTAGATAATTCTAGCAGGATAACTGCTTACTTTTAATATACAATCTCCAGAAAATGACAAACAGTCCATGTTGACTTTATATTTCAACAATCTTCAATACTGAAGATGGTTTAAATAAACTTATATATTTATTCAAAATATATAACAAACACCAATGGTTCTTCATTGTTTTGACCGGTCACAATAATCTAATCCGTCAAAATGTTACCTTATTATTAGATTTATTAACTTCTAATAAATATTGACACGCAAACTGATTGACAATTGCCGCACTTTCGTGCCCCTACATACACTTATTGAGTTAATACAATCAATGTAAGCTGTTGCTATGCGTAAAGCATTTCCTGAAAGACAAAACTATGTATCCAGGTATCGAACTATAGCTAAGCCTGTTGACAAATTTCTTTCACCGTCTATAGCTTGGGTGTGTTTAACGTGATATTATATTATGACATTTTAATGAATTTGGCTCGCGATTATCAAGCTGTCAGAAATAGCCCAACACAAGTATTAACTGAGTAAACATAGGAAACACTTAAAATTGATTCAGATAGCCGATATTACCCATGTTAAGTTTTTATCTTGATAATCCCTACTGTCCCAAGAGATAGTCAAATATACGCCTTGCCGAGGAAGGCTTATTGATGAGGGATCCTGAAGTTGACAAACACTAGTGTTGAGTGCAGTTTGTCAGGCCAGGTTATGTGTCTCATTTACCCGTATACAGGTTATTTTTCGCTTTCTTACTGCCTTGAAAATATGTAAGTCTTGGATATACTTTTTTTGTATCTTCACTGTTAAATCTGCTGACTGTATGATGAATAGATTGACGTTTTGTACAACCGCTATAGTAACAAACTACCGCTATTTAAATGCTACATTAACAAGTTTGCAATAGTAATAAATTGTTTACACTTAAATACACTCGTAAGTTGCAAAGAATATCCTATTGTAATAACCTATTTCAATAAGACACTTATTGACTTTTATGTGTTCGCTAATGTAATACTTCTATTACATTTGCGCACTCTTGCATTTTTGTGAGTTTCTTCTTATAACTTTTACTGCAATAAGAAATTTACTTATTTGAGAGTGCATTATTGTAATATTTAATACATTAACGCACTAATAATTGTATTACATTTCCCATCATGTTTTTTATCCGTCTATAATGGAAATGAAGCTATAAAAATTCGTACAATAAGACACTTATGGAATTAGATGAGGTAACTATTGTAATAGTTCTATAACGTTTACGCACTTTTGCATTTTCGTGAATTTGTTATAATAATACTTTTTTTCAATTACAATATTTAACTTTTTTCGAGAGTGTGTATTGTAACTAACACACTCTTGAATTGCACAAAGTTGTCTATTGTAACAATTCTATTACATTTCCCATTATTGTCTATTCTCTACTTATGATGGTTTTGATGGGGTTATACAGATGGGACGAAGATACAGTTATGATGGGACTATAAGCCCGGGGAAGATGGGCCTATGAAGGTTTTTTGGGGTAGAGGTGCAAATGTTGGATGGGTGTGTGGATAAAAAGCTAGAATGAGAACGGGCTTATGAAGATGCTATGCAGGTTAATGAGTTATTTTAGAGGATTTAAGCTAGTGGAGGGGCTTATAGAGTTGGGTTATGGATGGGATTATTCAGGTTTTTGGGAATGGTGTAACGAAGGTGGGATGAGAATGTGGCCATTACAGTGGAATGAGCATTGGGTTAGAAATGTGGTATAGGGCTGGGGCTCTGAAAGGGGATTGGGGATGGGATTATGAAACTTTAAAAAATTTAAAAACAAAATGTTATTTGAGTTAAACGCCATGCTTAAGGTTATTTAAATCCACATGAAAATCCACAAGTGCTTATATAAATTCGTTACAAAAATAATCTGTTTTGTTGTCAAGAATTAAACACACCAGAGCACCAGAGTTTGATAATATAGCATTATTGGAAAAGCGCGCAACATTAAGTTGAACTGTTGGCATGACTTCATGGCATAGACGGTGGTTTTCTCCACCCATTGGGCTGACACGCCGTCATATGAGTGAGATAACCTTAAGTATGGAGTTACCCCCCTCCTCCCTTCACCCTCCTTCCCCCCCAAAAGAGACATCCAATTAGTTATAATGGTATTCTATAGCTTCTGGTTTCACGGTCTATAATAATAACACAGGTCACTAATGTTATTAGTCCATTCTCTGCTATTGGGATTTTGAATGATGTTTGTGGCCGGATGGCTGAGTCGTCTATAAGTGGCCGGCATCTACTGCTGGCGATTCGGTGCCTAACTCTGAGGGTCGTGTTTCAACCTGTAAAATTTTCTGAACTACAATCTGTTCAAACTAAAAAAGTATTATCCCTAAATAACGAAAATACTATTGTTGTGATTTTGTTTACAAATGAAAAGCGGTCTTACATGGAAATTACATATGTAAAGAAATGACTCAAATAAATTCAGCACTGGTTAAAGCTGAGAGAGTACACCATTCCCATGGGATTTCGGGCGGTCTAAATAAAATACCCTTCAGATCAAATAAAATACCCCCCAGATCTAATAAAATGTCCTTCAGATCTAATAAAAGACCCTTCAGATCTAACAAAACACCCTTCAGATCTAATAAAACTGCGTTCAAATCTAATAAAACACCTTCAGATCTAACAAAACAGCCTTCAGATCTTATAAAACACCCATTAGATATAATAAAACACCCTCCAGATCTAATAAAATGCCCTTCAGATCTAATAACATCCCTTACCTGGCAATACATCTGTTGATTTCTCGTCAACCCCACCGAACGGTGAGAAACGTGCTCTCAAATTCTTTGTAATAAGAAAATAGTTAAACGTTAGCGTGGCCAAAGTGAGTCCCAGACAGAATGACAGACACAGGGATATTTTAGAGGAACCAGAATGCAGCATGATCCTTTTGACTCGTATTAACGTTTACCCAGTATACCGTCCATGACATTGCCTTAACTCGTGTCAGGTTTATCAATTTATCATTCTGTTCTAGTCCTGATGGTATTCCAAATGAATCGATCTATAAAGACTCAGCTGTTGCATATACTCGATACCTTATCTTGGATAATTAGTGTATCCATGTATTGAACGAGTTAATGTAAACAGAACAACTGATTAGTCAATATGCCAGGTGAGTACCTTGCAAGTCACGATGGGACAGCCATGAATTAAGCAGGATAGGAGGTGGCCGTATGGGAGTCGACTATCCTACCAGGTAAAAGGGGAATCTCCTGAGTCCCTAGAAGCTATGGATGTAAGGAAGCGCGGAGAAGTTATGTTAGCTATTTTCAGTCATTCCCAAAATAAAATGATCAACATCAAAGAAAACCGAGAGCTGATAAATATTCGATTTTTCATCTGCTGATTTGATTTGAACATATCTATTGTAGCCAGACTGGTTCAGGGGCCGCCCTGGCCCTGGGAAATCTGGAAGCGAAGGAGCACCGATAAGCAATACGGGCATCTGTGACGATTCAAATTTGTCATCAGTCCCTATCTCGCTATCTCCGAGACCAATAGGCCTACGCAACAACTCTAAAAATAAAGACGGTAGAGAGGTGACCAACACCTTAGGTCTTAGATGTATAAAGTTAGTCGGCGGTTTGCGATAGGCGATTCGAGGGGAGCAGTCAATATTTATCATTGAAACATAAAACTTAATATCTCCTTCAAATCAAAATATAGAGACACCAAACTTGTACAAAATATGAAACTTATTACGATCTCGTCTTTGGGAAAATTTTGAATAGTTTTGACACGTTTTTATGAATCAATTTATTGATTTATTCCCACATATTTAACATCATATCAGCGTTCGAAGTGGTGTACTTTTACAACCGATAATTGTTCATGATTGTGGTTTTACAACATTTGTGAATTCATTGACCTTGTCAAGTATATATTATAAAATAAACTAAACTCATAATCCGGTTCCTCAATTCACAATATCTACTAGGCATATTTAAAACATATCAATACGTGTGTAGTATAACAGACAGACTGAAATTTATGATAGCCATACTAATAAAAAACAATAGCGTTGTAATTCAATGTTGACTGTTGGCCACGAATATACATTTTCCCAGCGTGATAAAGGGGCTAGAATCTGTACCGAAACGTCGCAACCGTAATAAAAAGAAGTTGTAAACCATAAAAGTCTTGTTCTGTGTATTTTAAATCCAACTTCTAAATGCCTCTAAACATCTAATGAAAATATATTTTCGTTAAATGCTCAACAGTGTAAACAAAAATGACATATTTATCTAGCAATTCAGCCAGGTTAAAAACAATTCACTGCACCATGCTTATGGTCGTTCTGTGTATATACTTCGCAATGGTGTTGTAATTAACAGAACTTAACTGCGTTTGAAACTTATCAGACCGTAAGTGTGTAAATGGACCTTAAAAGTGTGTGAAACCTAACATACACTGAAAGTGTGTGATTGATTGATGTTTTAAGCCGCATGCAGTGGTATTTCAGCTATGCTGTGGCGTGTACATTTTAACAATTTCTGTTTCTGTTATTGAGTACTAAGGTGCAGGGGAGAGATTCGCCCTGTACGTGACGTCACAGGTTGTACGCGGCGGCCGTGGCGGCGGCAGTGCAACGGCGCCGAACGCCGCAGTACGGCGTCGATGACGCATGTGCCATCGTGTTTTGCGGCTTGTGCCACGACACCACATGTGCCATCGACGCCGTCGTGAAGCCGCAGAACGCCGCAGTACGGCGTCGTGACACCGCAGTACGCCACAGAACGCCGTCGTGACGCCACAGAACGCCGCGAGGCACATGCCAGTCCATGTCCTCTTATTGCCTCAGTCGTTGATCTACAGCCGAACAAGAAGGATGTCTTTTGTGTGCAATATTTCTGAGCGTCATGACATAGTCAGCAGCGTTCTCGAAGGCTTTAAGGATAAAATTATCCAAGAAGCAGGCGATGAATTAGACAAAGCTTCCATGCAAAAAGCCTACGAAACCATCTTACCCGACATTCGTAACTCGATCCGCGACGATTATCTCCGCCTGAACACGAATTGGCTTGATTTGAAACCGGATCCTATACGCTGAGAAGTCCTGGAAATAAAGCGTTGTTTGGATGACATGTTCGGGATTCCATCTGGGGAAGCCTTAGGTAACGCTGTACGGATGAGAACGGAGCTATTCGACCAAGTGTTAACCTTAGACAATAAAGAAGGATTGTACGTTATTCAGTACTAAGGTAGGGCTGTAGACTACGGAAAAAAGAAGGGTTGTACGTTATTGAGTATTAAGATGAAATGACAAACAAAAAAGAATTGATTGAATATAACCATCATACTGACTGCAAAAACAGAGCATTTATTAAGTACAAATCAAAGTGTCAGGATGGATGGATGGATGAGCAATCGGACACCATAGTTGGTCTGATCACTGGGATATCTTAAATAAATCATTTCTATCTGACGTAATATCAAGCGTAACTGTTTGTAGGGGTTCCCTTGATTCGGAAATAATGAAGAAGGTTCTGAAATGCTCTGAAAAAGATCGAATGACTATATTATTATGATGCATTGTCTAAGCTTAATTTCTGAATTTGTTTCTTGAACGAGTTCAGTTGTTGGGTGTATATGGTAAACATGTATGTGTGTTCATCCGACTCCTTGGCATCAAATAGGCTAAAATCTCCTGTTGGTAAATAACTATAACAACATCCCAAGAATTTTGTGGTCAGAGTATTACGTTTCCATAACCCCTGCTGTGTGATTAAGAACACTGCTGAACATCAAATCAATTGTTTATATCTTAGTCCATTCACTAACCGGTTCGCCAAAGCTATTTTATCAGCTGACGTTGAGAGCCACTCAACATTAAAATCAACAGAAATGACAGCTGTTGATGAATTCAGATATTTGTGATGAACCTTAGGCAACACTTTTCACAGAATGTTTACCTTCTGCTTTGGATGTTTGTACATACATACAAAAACATTTTTTGTCGGCCTCATTCAGGCGAATAGTGGGCGCCATGACTAAACGTGTAGGTTTGCCTAATACAAAACAATGTAAATAGGTATAGGGTAAAGTTATTGGATGTACAAAGGTTAGAACTAGAGCTGAGGACGTATTGGATTTAGATAGGTTAGGACTAGAGCTGGGTTGAACAGGTGTGACATTAACTGATCATATAATGGGACTAGGAACAAGTGTGAATAATAGTCCAGGGGACAAAAGGTCCAGGGGACAAAGGCACCAGGACAAAAAGTCCAAGTTTACTTGATAACTTATATACAAATGAAAAACAAATAGACCTTTATCTCATTCTTCAACTTCTTTAATAAGATCAAACACACAATAAGCACACGCATAAGAACATAAACAAATCATAGCAATTTAATTATTTTAAGTGTGCATACCTCCTCCAGGGTCTTACGTCCATCGACCAAATCCGAAAAAGATTGCTATTAGTCGTTCTTGCAGCTCTATCGTTGCTGTTTGACACGCTATCTCAGGCGAAGTCCAATTGTATTATTTGACAGGTGTGTCCTAATATGGACAGCATCCTTCCTTATTACGTCGATGGCAACCCAAACCGTACGGTGGGAATACCTGACTAATGCCTGACTGATGGGGCTGTAAGCATCTTCCTCGTATACATGTACTTCTGTCGACTTAACAGGTAGAAATGCGTAAACACAGCTGATGGCAGAATTTTCTTTTAAACACAGCCATGCA
>JAQQZZ010035713.1:0-16242 GCA_030265115.1 Mopalia vespertina | reverse complement strand
CCCCCCCCCCCCCCCCCGAAACGCGAGGAGCGATATGATCAAGCGATCTTTAGTGTATAATTCAAGTTAATAAGTGTAGTATATTTCAGTTCAGTGACTTGTATTGCATGCTGTGTTTATTTTAGTTTGGAATGCTAACTCTTAACAGTTGTTATAAATTTTTTTCTACCCTAATAAAAGAAAACAACCCAAGGGCTCTTGCTTACATTAAGTTTCACGATCTTCGAAGTTAAGATCAAGTAAACCCTATTTCTAATAAAGTCGTATTATAACAGTTTCTTTACTGTTTGTTTTCTCGTGAACCAATGTTATTCATTATTCTGCCGCTAAAACTCCATGAAATTTTACGTGCCGTTGGTACCTAAATATGTTTAAATGACCATGTCTACAAATACCGGTATTTCACAAAATCGATTTATTGACATTTTGTCATTTGCTAAAGTGTATTATATACTTCAGGCTATTCTACAAAAATAGATTGAAGTCGATTGAATTATCATCAGTCGCTTTTTTTGGCAACAAAAGTTAAAGAATGTATAAACCCACTGTATATATATCCATACCAACTTTATGCAATTGTGTCACTCTTTTCCATATAATATGGACTACTTAAAAAAACCGGACGTTATAACTTATAATTATATCCAAAGGGAGCAACCTTGTTTTCATTCAATTACATGCTTGTTTGTTTTGGGGATTTTTTCTTTTTTGGTCTTTTATGTTGTTGTTTTTGTACAAAAAAATGTGGCTTTTTTGGAGTTTTGGGGTATTTATCTAACCACTGAATTATATGTCCGAACGAGCTTAGAATCCATCCCGTGAGCTTCCGGGGCCTAGGCGACCCCTGGACCTTCGCCTAGTGCAATGACCCTGGACCCCCTCTTCACATATTTCTGCATCCGCCCTTGCTGTGAACCTTTTATTGGATTTGTAACTTCAATTTATGGAACTCATCAGTGGGGATGATGCTGTATGGATTGGTGTATATAAGTTTTTACCCCCAAATTTTAATAAATGTCTGAGAAAAATTCCGATAGGTTCAATTGTCGTTTTGCTTAGTGTTTTTGTGGCATTATCCTGGACGTGCACTACAGTATATGGGGCTAACAATATTTTCACATTTTTTTAATGGCTCCCATAAAATAACATTTACCACATGGCTGTCAGCATTTAATAACAGTACCAGTACTAACGATACATCTATATATTTTTTTTTATCTATTGCAGCTCTCTGGCAACTTCTTGATCCCATCTACTACATCTCTCTGGTAACTTTCAAATAAGTTCTTGATCCCATCTACTGCATCTCTCTGGTAACTTTCTGGTAAATTCTTGATCCCATCTACTGCATCTCTCTGGTAACTTTCTGGTGAATTCTTGATCCCATCTACTGTATCTCTCTGGTAACTTTCTGGTGAATTCTTGATTCCATCTACTGCATCTCTCTGGTATAGCTTTCCAGTAACTTTTTTGGGACCATCTACAGTAGCTCTGTAGCTAAAAATGGCAAAATATGTCAAGGACGTTACGTTTCACATGTGATCGCAAGCTTAGAAGTAATTACGTGCGCGACTGGAGATTAGATTTGCCTTAATATAGCATACAATATTCACACAAGTTCAATGACATTGTAGATAATACATGGGACTATGGCACAAACATATCCAGGCTGTTGCTTATCACTTTACATAACATCACTGACCACGGTCTGCTAAAACCTCAGTTCTTTCGATCTTTTTCTAAGCCTTTATCGTAATTGCGTAGCCGCCTTTATTTCTGTTACATCATAGTTGACACTTTCGGTTAGTCACGGCTTATGCACACCGTGAATAAATATCGGAAAATAATAACAATTATTTCTAAGTTAAAGACAGATTTACCAGAAAAAAGATTGTTAATCGCTGACGTCAGAATAAAACCAGGTGACGACAATATTTTTTACTTCATTATCATTTGGTAGCCACCTTTAAAAGATTATAACACTTTGCAAATAAATCGTTATCTAATCTGTGTTTTAGTCTGTGCTCAACTATCAATCTTCACCAGATTAGACATTGCATATCCAGACTGGCCCAGGGGGAGACAACTTTGATAAGTATTCTTGTTGCTCCTGTTTCAAATAAGGCATAGGGTCTTGTATGGAAATTCACCAACAGCAATATTCATTTTTTTTTTTAAATGTCTGGCTTTCTTTATGACCATGTGTTAAGAAAATACTAAAAATGTAAATTTACCAAAACGTATTTATGTTGTTAGGGGGAGGGAGGTGGGCTGAGTTTTTTGTATTGTCGTTTATTACTAATTATGTTGTTACGGATATATTATTTTTGATGTTATAACAGAGTTATAAGTTCTAAGATATCCCATTTAATTCAATTCAGATTGAATTTTAACCAATGTAACTAATTCCGTTGTTGTATGTTTTTATGTTTTATACGTCCTGGCATTGTCTTTATTCTACCAATATCGGGCGCATCACATTTGCTCCATTGACAATTGCTCAGACGACAAATGGTCCGACATAATGGCTCGCACAACGCCTTCTCTGATTGTAAGCGGACTTCCTGTACGTGAATACATGTTTATAGAGGAGAAATATATATATTAAGTATTTGACTGCAGTATTACCACGCTGGACCGACCAACGGACCTACTGACCAACCGACAGACCGACCAACCAACCAATACACCGGTAAAAAGTCATAACAAAATAATGATTGTATAGTTAACATGACTGTTGCTAAGTTTAGGTTTATTTGTCTGGCATAGTCTCTTTTAACATTGAGTTTTATGACGCTAAGATAAGTGTCCGTTAATCATTATGGTATAGGAGATGAGGATTATATTTGTCGCTACACTGATAACTGCTTACCATAAACGTTGGCACCAGCGTATTTATTGATAAAGCATGGAAATATCATTTACATAAAATGTATGTGTAAATAGAACACAGCTAGATGGCCAGATAAGCATCCCCACAGCAATTGTAGAAAAAAATCTGGAATCCTGAGTGTTTTTTTTTTGCGAATCTTCACATAAATAGTACGGTCGTATTTTCTGATCAGTACACGAAGTCGACGCACTCAGCCACATTGGTCTAAATATATATTGAATAAATGAAGAGAGAAAAATGTGCTTGCCTCCACCGGGATTATATAGTTATTCTACTCAAGATGTAGGACTTGGAATATCGCTGATCGATGCCTTACACTTCAATGCAGACTCCAAATTAACAGCAAAAACATGAACATGCCTTTGGACCCGGCGAAGAACATAAATACATGTTATAATATTTATGTTTAGTTATTTTACTAAACTACGTTTACAATTCACTTTTTTTTTGCAAGAGGTCTTATAGTTTGGCCAACTGTTATACTGAAGAAGATATACGTGTTCACAATCTGTGTTTTAATAGTAAGATGTGACCACCTGAACATTAGCACCAACTGGGATCCTCAAAAGACCAGATTTTCTTCACGTTAACCCAGTAAATGTTACAACAAACCTTATGTAACCTGATATAATAGTTAGTGATGTGCGATCGGTGACCTGTGTATTTTGCCCCGGGGCTAGTGTTATTGTTTTTTTCCCCGGGATAATATCAGACTTTGGGTCGGCTGTACGATCTTTTATGGACTCTTAATACAATGCGACAACTAGCTGGCCCGTTTCTCTATTCTCGATATCCCGCTATGAACCGTTTCACCAACAAAGTGTTCCTTTCAAGACGAAGTAAAACCGTGTAAGCTAGCTAAATCCAGCTGTACAATAATCCGGGGGTGGAAAAGATTAAAATCTTACTGGTTATCGTTGATCTTAACAACCGAGATTGCAAAAAAAGAATTTATGTTATTGGTGATTTACCAAACACCTTGTGTTTACCGCCGTGAATGGGTGTTTTTACCTGGTTCGATGATCTGTTTAATTGAAACCTATACATATCCTTTGATCTTAACCGACCAGACGGAATTTTCATATATTTAATGAACGGTGTCTGGTAGTTATATGCTTATAGCGTGAAGACAATCGAATTATGTAACATTAATAGCTATAACCAACAGATGAGACTTAACGTCGCCAATATATAATTTCTCACTTCAACTGAACCGGAAAATTATTTTAATGTATGTAAATGACGCCACAGCATAGGTTTGAAACATTATAGACAATATAATTTAAAGCGAATAAAATTTACTTCCTATATAACATGTACACTTAATGGCGTCATAATATACACAATAAAATATTTGCATTTACTCGTCTGTCGATCGTTCCATTAGTTTAGCACCGCATGATATTTTATCGAAAAAATGTCGACAAAGAACTTGTACATTTTTAGAATCAAGTTTCTGGAAATCTTTTGTTTCATTTGTTTAACCATATATTGAAAATGGAATAAGATTTTCCCGAAAGCTTGATTGTCAAAATCTACAGGTTCTCAGTATTCGTATTTAATTTGTCCAGCTAAGCCGCTTCATTAAAAGTATTTGACAAGATACTTCAAACGTATAACTTGTGCAGGAGACATGCCAATGTGTAACAAACAATGTACGTCTTATTTGGAAGATATTTAGGTATCTCCGTCACAAACTTAAATTCCAAGCCGTTATAATTCTCTTGTAATGATTTAACGTTCATGATACAATGTGAATTTTAGTACTTTGTCAAGCACGTACTAGTCAAGACATTGTTTCCGGAGGCAGCTTAGAAAGATTAAGTTCAAAGAGGCTCAATTGAATCCTGATCACGAATGCGGAAAACTGCAAATGGTTACTCTTTTGACCATTATATAGCCTCTGTCACTTCTGACAAAAAAGGGAAAGCCGCTCAGAATATGATCAGAATACATTAAGCTGCGTCAATTTGGGGGAATTTGTCCGGCTAAATGGGGTATGATAAAATATAAACTCTGCTTCCAATGTCCGGCTTTCTGTACTATCTTAACTTCAGACGTCAATCTGGTGATAACCACTTTTAACCTTCTACATCGTGAGTTGTGGTGTTATTATATCTACTAAGATTATGACAAAAACATCATTGGGTTCCAAATACTCACTGTATAATCATAAGCCTATATTTCTTTTTACCTCTTATCTGTTTTACAGGCATTGGATAAATAAAATGAAATAATGTTAGCATGTGAGAAGAAGACAAAAAAGAAAACTCATAAAGCGTGTCGAGGATATTGATTAGAGTAATTCCATTACAGGCTGAACCTGATTATCAAATTCAAAGAGGATTAAGTTACCTGTTATGAACGGATGGATCTCCATCTCATATGCAAGTTTGTCGGACGAATCGGAATTCAGGTTGATTGTTAAAGGTTGTTTGATTGGAGTTAAACGCCTTTATTAATGTTATTGTGTCAGCTGATGCAATGGACGAAAGACAACAAAGGCAAGACAGTAGTCTCACGTGAACCATTTGTATTTAAAATCTCTTGGCTGCAATGCTTACCAGACTCTCGTGACGTGGTCGAAGTTAACGCGAGAAGAGCCTGGTTCACGTGAGATAATCACAAGCATAAAACAAAGCTACACATGTCGAATTGCTGTTGCCTCTAGAAACCAACAAAATATTTGTATTAACAAGTTCATAAAGCGAATATGTTGAATGGAGTTGAAAAAGTACAAATGAGTATTTAACAAAAGTAAATAGACGTAAAACAAAACTTTGTTAACAAATACAAAATATAACAAAACGTGTCTCAACATTTTAGTGAAATTATCTGAGAGAAAAAAAATGATATGGTAAATTTAATTTGTAAAATATTTGTTTGATATGTTGGTTTTCTTTTACAGCGTCTAATGTTTTTTGCAAACAAGATGGCGGAGCCTGGATTTCAGTTTCTGCGAGAAAGTCAAATCAGTCGTTTCAAAATCTGAGGAATCGAAAATAACAAAATATTAAGATTCTATCAATGAAACATATTTCATATAATATAATAAAACAGCCTGCTAAAATCAAAACCACTAATAATTTACTTATTTTTGCCCCAATGGATAGTAAATAATGCACTGTGTTTTTTTTGTATCCTTATTCTAAGCGGAGAGAAAAGGCAAGGCTTGCAATAAAATTTAGTTTTTGTTAATTTACTAAATATTTCCATAATACCTTGTTGTCTACACTAGGCACCGTGACTATAGGATTGCTAATCTATTTTGTTTTCAGAAAAAAAGAAAAGTTTATAAATCAATCTGGTGCAGATTTAGACTTACCGTCAGAATCTCCCACAAATGTCATCTTTGTATTACTGTCCTCCATTACTGACTTGTTCTCAATATCCCCAGTAACATCCTGACAAACATAAACATCAAGTTCATGAAGAAACAAGTAAATGAAACCAAATGAACGGAGAAATTCTGTGCATTTCTGTTCCCGTACGTTAAGGGACCCGTAACCCGTTTTCAGTAAAGAAATTTGAAAAATCTGGTCACATTATGACTTTCGACCACCTGTAGACCACCAGTGCTATATTATTCTATTATCAGAACAAATCGAAATGATTGATAGAAGTGTCTTGTTAATTATATAAGTGTTATGGATATAGACAGGAGCAACCGCAGGAAACAGTGAGTGTGATTTAGACAACCTTCACAATAAGGGTAAAAATAAATTTAATACTCCGTTCAATTACATTAACCTTCAACATCACAGCCAATTATAATATTAGTATTTTAGCTTGGAATCGATGATTGATATCAATGAATCGATATTAACTTCGGAATTCAAATAGAATATTGAAAAGACTTACATTCAAATTCTCTTCCAAAACTTTAGAAGCTTCCTTCTTTCTTCTGAATAAAGTTTTTATAAACCGCCCCAGTCTGATCGACCTCTTTGGCTGTTCACAGTAAAGAGAAAACATACTTCCGTCGAGTTGCCGATTCAGTCATTTCGTGACAAATTGTATTCAACAATTCTATTTAGTAAATGTCTACAAGAAGACCAAGTAGGATTGTTATGGACCCAGATGTTGAGGTATACAACTCCCCATCTCTTACGTATACAGTGTAATGTTTCTTCAGGTTACAGCAGCCGTTTGTTTAAACGATCTCTAGAAGGAGATAGAACGTTATACCTTAACAATAAAACGATACTTTATAGCTAAATGTATTTGGTTATTCTAGAAACAATAAGTACCTTATTCCTCGTTTTCTCTTTGTGTTCGATTTGTATTTCACTTAGATGGGTTTTGTCATTTTCCACTGGGTTCTTTTCTCCTGAGATTATCTCCCTTTCGGCTGTTGGTACGATCGTTGTAGTAACGGGATTCAAACCAGCCAGTGTTTCAGTGGATTGGGTAGTGGAAATGGTCACTGCTCTGGGCACCATCATTGAACAAACAGGCAGAGCAGACATCAAGGAGTTCTGGATAGCTTTGCCGGACTTTGGTTCTTTCCGTCCATATTTCTGTTTATTATTTCTGACAGGCAACTCAGCTTCTATGGCATCTTCGACGTTGAAAGTACCCTTGGGGATGTAGTTCTTTGTCGGTTCCTTTCTTTTCTTGAACAGCTGTAGAAAATAACATAATTTTATAAAAAATCTTCTGTGGCGAACGAATTTTAAGTTTGCGCTTCACTCTACCATGGAACAACATGTATGTTGGATAAATCATTATGACCGAAGGTTATATCACACGGCAAAAGACCCTATAGTAACCTATAGCGGAAATCCAATGAACAATCCCAATCCAATACAGTTGTAGTTTAATGTACTTTTTACTTACTTTGAATCTACGAGATTTTCTGTTCTTGTCCGTCAGTCCATGGTCGTTGTCAGGATACTCCTTGGTTGTGTCCGCAGGCATCCGGGTAGTCGTTTGTTCAGTCATCTCAGATGAACCATCAAAGCCTTTCAGGAGTTTTCCTGATGTCATTATAGGACCAGGGACCCCAGGAACCATGACTGTGGTTAGCGGGAGAGTGGACATCAGGGCTCCAGATATGTTTGTCAACTTACGCTCTTCTTCCTTCTCAGAAATCACAAGTGCTTCCATCTTTCTCCGATACATGGTATTATCTGTGGAGTCCACACAAAAAACAAAACTTCAATATGTCTCATATATTTCTTCGAACTACATTGTAAAAATTGTAATCGTCAATACATGAAAATATTATCTGAATTGTTGGATGTAATTGAACTTAGTTTAGTTACGTTACCATATATTACATATTCGAGTACTATTGGAAAGTCTGTTTGTTTATACTTAAAATTGTCTTGTCAATTTCTTACCTTGAACAGCTTTTTCTGTAGCTGTCCATTGTTTAGTCACACGAGCGGACACATCTTCAAGAAGTCCTGTGTAAAATATCCCCACAGATTCTAGTAAAATGAGAAAGCAGGAGAGAAATAAGAACATGCTCTTGACCGGGGAAACTGATGAGACATGTTTGATCCAAAACAAGGCTGAGCACAAATTATAACAAATGCAAGAAACCTTCTGAAAAAGATTTATTAATGAATAGATTTGAAAAAAAGAATATTCCAATTGAAATTTAAAGAGTACTTCAACCAAAAAATACCACAATATGCTGAAATGGAGTGAATTTTTCTCTACGCCTACCATATATAGACTTATACGCGGTAGAAAAGAAAAGAGATAGTTCCGTCAAACTGTTATCTCTATTCCTTTCGTCATTTTGGTGACTGGTACTCAAAGAGTAACGCGTACAAAACAGTCAATTAAAGAGATTATGACATTCCCTCATATTGATTATCATAATTATTACCTTCAATGTCTCTTTCATTCTTTTCCGTCTCAGCAATTTTAACGGCTTTCTCAATTAGTCCATTCACATACTTTTGAACATTTTCTGTAAAACATAACATAGGAACTATATATATTTTTTTGTAAAGTATATATTGTTATTTATTATACACCGTACAAAACATTATGTAAGAAACATTATAATATTTAGTTCCATAATTGTGGTAATCATAATTACCTTCAAGGTCTCTTTCCTTCTTTTCCGTCTCAACTATCTCAACGGCGTTCTCAATTAGTCCATTCACATACTTTTGAACACTTTCTGAAAAACATACATATGATTTTCAGATTAAATCCCAAAGCATTATTTGATTGATATCAAAATTTCCAATACTCTAAATTCATTTTATTATCAATTGAAAAGGAAAACAGACCAAATATAGTGAATTATAATTTCCTATCCCTATATGCCATCCACAAAGACACAACAGACAGGAGAAATTCTATTAACGTGTAAAATCGGTTCTTGCAAAATGTCACAAATGGCTATGTTGAATCGGACTAAGATGTGTCGCAAGAAATCCATCCTAAAACCAAATAGCTTCAGTAAAGCAGCTTAAAATAGAACTTTATATCAGAAGTCCAGTATAGACGGCTGCGCTTGTTTCTCGGTTAGCATAAAATCATTCGAATTTTCTTTATCTGTACTGTACGTTAAGCCAAACAAGCTAAGCAGACAAAGAATTTTGATCAGACTTAATTTGTGCTCAAAATCCACTCATACATATCTTACCTCTCAGATTTACCTCCTCTTGAGGATCATAGGTGTCGCCACCAGTTGTCAGATTCTCTTCCATGTCTGCTGGAGAAAAAAAATGGAGTTATCTTTATGTCCGTCATAAATATGATTAAAACCAACAAGATAACTTTCGCTGAAAACAAAAGAAAAATAACTAACAATAAAAAATCGGACGATTTATTGGCCTGTACAGTAATCATGGACTGTTTGTATCATCGTTTGTCTTGCGACAAAGTTTTTCAGACAGCCGGTTAAACGACCACAACCTTACATACGACGTAAACAATTGCAGTCTGAAACGCCCCAAACGAAGGGACCTAATTGATTTGCTTCGCAGCGCTCCCTCTTAATTCTGGTCATCAGCGGGGAAAAACACCTTTTTCAGCGGATAAAAAAAATGATTTGAATATATATAAATGGCTCAATGATGGTAGTGGGTCTCAAGGTGTTCTTAAGAAAGCCTTACAGCTTTTTATAAAGCCCCTTGTTGAAAACGTCTTTTCAAATCCTCTTTTACTTTAAATCTTTAGCAGTTTGCGGTGGTCCATATACAGTGACCATAGTATTAATAATAATAATAATAATGTTTTATTTTATTTTTTTCCATATATTTTTTGGTCCATGTCAGTCTCCACGACGGAAGGTTGTGAGTCAGAACGTAGTGAGTAAGGCTCCCTACGAGAAAGTCGTGAGTTGGACTCAATATCGGAAGGTTGTGAGACGTCCTGAAAGAAGTTGGTGAGCTCGAAATCCTGTCAGAATATCGTGAGTCAGACTCTCTGTCAAGTCTTGAGTTGATTCCATGATGGAAGGTTGTGAGTCGGACTCCATGACGAAATGTTGTTTGATCGACTCCATGACGGAAGATTGTTGGGTCGACTCCATGACGGAAGATTGTTTTAATTTAATTTAATTCTTTTTTTGTTTATAGAGGATAGCCCACAGCCACAAGGACACTAGCGGATCTCCTCAACATATATATAAATTAATAAATATACATTACAGAACATAATAACATAATTAAAATATATGACTATACATAAGACTTATTTTGCTAGAAAACATTATAAGTATAAAATGGCTGTTCATAATATTATTAGATGCTCATCAATCTCCCTGTGTCACTTATATACTTATGAAAATTGTTGGTCGGACTCCATGGCGAAGATTGTTGGGTCGACTCCATGACGGAAGATTGTTAGTCGGACTCCATGGCGGACGATTGTTAGGCGACTCCATGACGGAAGATTGTTGGTCGGACTCCATGACGGAAGATTGTTAGTCGGACTTCATGACGGAAGATTGTTAGCCGGACTCCATGACGGAAGATTGTTAGTCGGACTTCATGACGGACGTTTTTTGGTCGGACTCCGTGCCAGAAAGTCGTAGGCTACATGTGAATCTCGGTGTGCACAACATTTCCGTAGGCTATATAGATCTGTTTTAAGGGATTGTTTTACCAAAGTAATTTCTATTTATAGTTTCTTAACGACACTAAATTGCAAGTGATTGGTAATTTGGTTAGCTTCCAATGTCTCGTTTATACTCACCACAGTCGTTTAACTTTTCACACACGTCCATCGCTTGATGAAACACTTCAGTGTTGTGGACAATCACAATGTTACTACTAGCAACCCGTGACGTTACGTGCAGCGCTGACCGAACAAAGCCGACAACGTCATGACGCTTTCTTATTCATTCTTGCGTAATAATGAAATGATGTCCAAATACAGCTTCTTTAATACCCCTTAATGATTGTTTTTAAAATACGTTTATTATTTATTTGGCGGCCAAATACCAGGTTTTCTTCACTCGTAAAAGTGATTTTCCACTGTCCTGGAATGACACTTTGTTTCAGCATTTTTGTTATTACACTTCGAATTCACCTGCGCCAAATGCCTTCCTTTCTATTGTGACGTGCGTGTTAGCTCCTGTCATTACATTATGGATCACAGAGGCTGCGTCATTTCTAAACACGTTTCAAATAACGCCATGCCACGCGATTGTATTTGGCTGATGGTCTGTTGTAATTTGTCATAGAATCATTGGAAAATATGTTTTGCATTATGCATTATCTTTGCTATAAATAATAAAACGAATAAGGCCCAGTAAAGTTTACATGTAGTTATATTGCTCTTGTGAATTCATTTTAAAACCATTAAGTACTCTCTAGCATTTCAACGCATACAGTTTGACTGGGAACTTTGTGGTAGACCCGCGCTATCACTATCTTACCAAGAAGTCAGGAGACGGCGCCCTTCTCTTAGACAAAGATACGAACAATCCCGCTGCTTAAAGAATTGAAAATGTATAATGTGGCTCAACGTAAAACGGAAAAAAAAAATTGATTTAAGAATAATTTTAGCGAATATTACTACATTCAAAATAGTCCTGGTTTATGACCAAGCGGGCTGTACGCAAGTCAGGGAGGTAAGACGGCGAGAGTTGTAGTCAAATGCTGTGAATGATTTAAAGGATTACTCTTTCATCTCACTCTCGAGAAATATTCATGGCATTCAAACTTCATGTTCAATATCCTCTATATAGATTTTAACGATATCACATTCGAATAGTTTCAAAGCGTCAAGATAATTTACAAAATTACCCGAAACTTTATGCAGTATGGTCAAATATATCGACGACTGACCACGTCTGCGTTTTGAATGTATGCGAGACTTGAAAGACTTAATTATCTCCCTTGGAACATAACTCTGATAACGCTTACGTTTTTTCTCGAAAAAAAAACTATGGGTTAAATCAATGAGCATTTTTTACGAAAGAGTCTTCCACGAAAAAATAACAATAATATATTCAAAAGAAAGAATTATCTTGTCTTCACAGATTTGTGCTATTTCTAGCCTTACGTTAGCGTGTTATCTATTTACCTTTATAGTAGCTGCAGGTGTTTAGGTTTGGTCAAACTCAGTTGCGCCAATCCTGTTTACTGCTAACTGTCTACATTTCAGTTGAATAAAAGGCGGGCATCCATGTTTTTGGTTAACAAAGTTTAAGTTAAGGAATACGAGCGAAATTTGTTTTTCCTCTTTTTATCATTCCTGGAACAAATCTAAATTCCAAGTCGTTATAATTCTTTCGACATGCTCGTGATACAATATTGGCCGAATTTGTTTTAACACTGTGGATAACAAAGCACTAAACAGTTTACTACCTTGTCATCCACAGAACTTTAAGATATATTATATGTGAGATGTTAACCGTTCGCATTGAAAACGCTGTAAAAGCTAAAAGTATGGGGCAAAATTCAATATCTAGAGATAAATCCGCTTGAACTCGTTAGAAAATTTTCATCCCTTTTTCAAAGAACCAACCCTTGTGGTCACTTACAAAAAGGCAAGATATGACAATCACTTGTCTCGCATGAACCAGACTCTTTTCACATTAACATCGGCAACGGCACGAGAGTCTGGTAGCATTGCAGCAAAAGAAATTGTAATAACAAAAGGCCGTCATATCGTACAGATGGTTTTCTGATCAGTTCATTTAAGAAAATATTTCAAACATTAAATCGAACCAAAAATCTATTTTTTTTTATTTACAAATAAATTAATTTGGGGTTTATTTACTGAAGTTAAAAAGTATTCTGTCCGTATTTAAAAACACATATGACGGCGATTTGTTTTTAACATTTCTTGACTGTAATGCTACAAGGCTCTCTTGCCGTGTTGTCGAAGTTAACGCGAGAAGATACTAAACAATCACAAAACCCAAAATAAAGACACATCAAATTACTTCTTGTTGCCTCTTAGTTCACTAAAACCAAAAAGTATTCGTATTAACAAGTTCATAAAACGCATTTGATGAAAGGAATTGAAGAAGTAAAAATGAACAAAATGAACCGTAATAAATAGACGTAAAACACAACTTTGTCAAAAAACATTATATTTATTTTCAATTTAAACGTACAAAACCTAACACAACAAAATGTATACCGCTGGATTAGCTGGTTCAGAAAATGGTAGAGTAAATATAATTTGGAATAAATCTTTTAAATATGTTGGGTTTCTTCTTCAGCATCTAATGTTTTTTGCAGACAAGATGGCGGAGCCTGGATTTCAGTTTCTGCGAGAAAGTCATGTGGACCAAGGTCAAATCAGTCGTTTCAAAATCTGAGGAATCGAAAATAACAAAATATTCAGATTCTATCAATGAAGCAAATTTCATATAATATAATAAAACAGCCTCCTAAAATCAAAACCACTTATCAGTTAATTTTTCACCAATGGGATAGTAGACAGTAATTTCTTCAATAAAATCTTGGTTTTATTTATTTACCAAATATTCCCACATCATGTCTTCGATATATGGCAAGGTGACTATAGGATTGCTAATCTATTTTGTTTTAAAAAAAACCCGAAAAGTTGATAAATTCATCTGGTCACATACTAAGACTTACCGTCTGAATCTCCCACAGCCTTTATCTCTGTATTACTGTCCGCCATTACTGACTGGTTCTCAATATCCCCAGTAACATCCTGACAAACATAAACATTAAGTTCACTGAAGAAACACTTAAATAAAACCAAATAAACGGAGAAATTCTGTACATTTTTGTCCCCGTACGTTAAGGAACCCGTAACCTTTAGGACTTTGCACGTTTCTGTCCCCGTAACTTGTTTTCAGTAACCAAATTAAAAAATCTGGTCACATTATGACTTTTGACCACCTGTAGAGCACCAGTGGTATATTATTCTATTATCAGAACAAATCGAAATCATCCATAGAAGTGTCTTGTTTATTATACTAGTGTTATGGATATAGACAAGGGCAACCACAAGAAAAAGTGAGTGTGATTTAGACGTTCACACCGAGGGTAAAAATAAACTTAAAACTCCGTTCAATTACAATAACCTTCAACATCACAGTCTCACAGTTTATGGTGTAAAACATCAATTATAATATTATTATTTTAGCTTGGAATCGATAATTGATATCAATGAATCGATATAAATTTCGGAATTCAAATAGAAAAGACTTACATTCAAATTCTCCTCCAGAACTTTAGTATCTTTCATCTTTCTCCTGAATAATGTTTTTATAAACCGCCCCAGTCTGGTCGATCTCTTTGGCTGTTTTCAGTAAAGAAAAAAACATACTTCAGTTGAGTTATATATATTTAAACGGGTTCTTAATGTTTTAAAATGCTGATTCAGTCATTTCTTCAACAATTCTATTCAGTAAATGTCTATAAAAAGACCAAGTAGGACTGTTATGGAACCAAGTGTCGATGCACAAGTCCACCATTCTTGGGTAGACAGCGTACTGTTTCTCCAGGTACCAGTATCCGTTTGTTCAAAACGATCTCTGGAAGAAGATAGAGCGTTATACCATAATGATAAAACGATATTTTATAGTTAAATGTATTTTGTAATTCTAGAAACAATTAGTACCGTAGTCATCGTTTTCTCTTTGTGTTCAATTTGTATTTCACTAAGATCGGTTTCGTCATTTTCAACTGGGTTCTTTTCTCCTGAAGTTATCTCCCTTTCGGATTCTGGTACGATCGTTGTAGTAACAAGATTCAAACCAGCCAGTGTTTCAGTGGATTGAGAAGTGGAAATGCTCACTGCTCTGGGCACCATCATTGAACAAACAGGCAGAGCAGACATCAAGGCGCCCTGGATACCTTTGCCGGACTTTGGTTCTTTCCGTCCATATTTCTGTTTATTGTGTCTGACAGGCAACTCAGCTTCTTTGGCATCTTCGCCGTTGGAGGTACCATTGGGGATGTAGTTCTTTGTCGGTTCCTTTCTCTTCTTGAACAGCTGTAGAAAATAACATAACTTTATAAAATCTACTGAGGTGAACCAGTTTCAAGTTTGCGTTTTACTCAATCATGAAGCAATATGGATGTTGGATAAATCATAATGACCGAAGGTTATATCACACTGCAAAAGACCCTATAGTAACTTGCGGAAATCCAATGAACAATCACAATCCCATACACTTGGAGTTAAATGTCCTTTTTACTTACTTTGAATCTACGAGATTTTCTGTTCTTGTCCTTCAGTCCATGGTCGTTGTCAGGATACTCCTTGGTTGTTTCCACAGGCATCCGGGTAGTCATTTGTTCAGTCATCTCAGATGAACCACCAAAGCCTTTCAGGAGTTTTCCTGGTGTCATTATATGATCAGGGACCCCAGGAACCATGACTGTGGTCTTTCTTCGATACATGGTATTATCTGTAGAGTCCACACAAAACCAAAAGTTCAATATGTCTCAATGCTAGGGATTTGTATTTCTTTGAACTTTATTGTAAAAATTATTATCGTTAATACATAAAAATATTATCTGAATTGTTGGATGTAATTGTACTTAGAGTAGCTACCATATATTACATATTCGAGTACTATTGGAAAGTCTGTTTGTATATACTTAAACTTGTCTGTCAATTTCTTACCTTGAACAACTTTCTCTGTAGCTGTCCATTGTTTAGTCATACGAGCGGACACGTCTTCAAGAAGTCCTGTGTAAAATATCCCCACAGATTCTAGTAAAATGAGAAAGCAGGGGAGAAATAAGAACATGCTCTTGACCGGGGAAACTGATGAGACATGTTTGATCCAAAACAAGGCTGAGCATAAATTATAACAAATGCAAGAAACCTTCTGAAAAAGATTTATTAATGAATAGGTTTGAAAAAAAGAATATTCCAATTGAAATTTAAAGAGTACTTCAACCAAAAAATACCACAATATGCTGAAATGGAGT
>JAQQZZ010035702.1:0-10569 GCA_030265115.1 Mopalia vespertina | reverse complement strand
GGAAATGACGGTTGAAAAGTAAAAGATGAAACGATTTTAAAATCAATTTTGAAGGAATTAATCGTTAAGGATAACTTTAAAAAACGACTGTAAACAAATCTCTATACATCAGGGAGCATGTAGCAAGCTGCACAAATTACATTTAAAACATCTTTATAATAGATATGTAAGATTAAATTCCAGCTTCCTATCGAAGTCCGTGTTAAACGGATCAGTTCACTGAGGCGAAGAACAGAGTGGACTGGGCATACGCACAAGCCGCTGTCCGACTTTCTTGGACATGCGTACGTGAAGTTATTTCAGTTTGATGGCGCATACGAGTAGTGGATGACGGAAACAACTCCAGATACCACTGGCAACGAACACGGACAGGACAAAAGCAACACGCAAAATAAAAGAAGCACCAGCGTATTGACGCTGCGAATTTCTGGACTGCGATGCGGATGTTTTTAGTTCAAATGAGTAGTGCACATAATCCATTGACACAGAACAGTTGTGGAAAACAATCGGTGGTCTAAAATAAGACTTGGTTTCTTGATGTGCCAATCACGTGGTCAAAAGGCGTGAACAAGCGTTATTGAAAGGCGCCTAGCGAGAGTAGGGAGATGGCTATTAGTATATGTTAGCGGAACAAAACGAGGCCTCGTCGAGTAACGGCGCTAGCCTGGGGAATTCCAATGATTCCATCAAATCCTGAACAGATATGAATAAAGCAAACAGAGCGAATCAGATAATGCAATAACATCGCAAATCTTAAAGAATCTATTTTGAATTTGTCCTGTCTTCGGACTTCATGTTCGAGCGGAGATTTGCCTAAGTTGAAGTGAGGCGTCCTGGGTGAGAAAAAATCTGCTATAACATGGAGATCTTGACAAACGAATACAACAGCATTAATTTTTTGTCTCCGTGACGGGTGTGTTACAGTTTTATCAGAAGGAGATTTATTGAATTGTTCCATCAAAATAACCAGCAATGGTGGTCTTCAAGACCAACTCAGACAACCAAGAACTGTAATTTGGTTGTTGGAAAGTGTAGTTTTCTAGCCTAAAACAGTAAATCTAATACGAATAAAGACGGTATTTCACCGTAATTCGATGCAATGTACCCATTCCTGGAGCTGAACACGCATTTGTCTGTGAATTTCGACGTTTGTGTCATGGGGTTTTGATGAAATGTTTATCAATTGATTAGTTGTAATATGTAAATTTCTGGACAAAAATAATTTACTTGCAGCTTAAATGTAATACTGCACGAAGCAAAACTCGCTACATGTCAATCTACTAATCTTCGGCATATAATAAACTATCCGGGTATTCATTTGCGCAGTATTTATTATCGCCATGCTGCTTACAAAAACAACCATACATCTGTTAGTACCAACTAATGTTTTGCTTGCTTTTTTTTAAAACGTTTTACCCGACATTCGATAGGGGCAAAAACAAAACAATTGAACAATGGCAAATGCATGTCGTTCAAGTAATACACAATGTTATATTAATGCCGAAGACAGGGCATCGAATATCTCCTTCCACCAGAGTGATTAATCACCGAATCAATCAACGGCTGCCGAGAGCCGGAAATGTAACGTTGTCCGGTTATAAGAGCAACCAGTATGCCGTATGCAAAACTTCACTCAGCCAGTAATAGATAAGAAAATAGCAGCGTTGTGGTGAGAAACCATGTGCAACTATCAGAGCAGAAAATGATAAACCAAATTGACCAAAAGTGTCAACTTAAGCCGAGAATAAGCTTGGATAATTTGGACACTGAATTTCTCGGGAGTATTATCATATTCCCGATATCCTCTGTGTTTTATATTGAAACTTAAGAACAGAAACGTTGTCATCATCCACATTCATAATCTACAGTTTCGTATTCGTAGTAGCCATATTTCTGCTTGATTTTGAAGTAAATTTTATTGTGGTGTCGTTTGTCTTTGTAGGGGTTTACTATAGGCATATATATTTTGAAATTATTGTGGATTCATGTGTGTGTGTGTGTGCTTGCGTTCGTTTATGACACTTTTTGTCAACCATATTACCGTGAATCAAGACGACAAACTGTTGCACAAAATAAAGTAACAAATTGAAATTATCCTGATGCAACGAATTTGTTTACACTTAAAATAAGTAATGCCGAAATAGAACCAAAAACATATATTTTATTTGAAAATGATTGCAAAAATCATTTCTATATCAGAGTAGACTTCAACTAATTTTAAGCGTTCAATTTACCAACAAATACTCGGATTTCAATATACGAGACCAACTACTTTTACTTCTTGACAAAATATATGTGTATTTTTTATTTCTGTTATAACGTAAAATTGAGTATTACTTATCACTAGACCTGAAGTAAATTAAAACATCAATCATATTCTCGAGAATGTTTCTATAGTGGACGAGACTAAGACAATTTTCGTACTCCATGCCAGGCCATTATGCATTAATTTCCGCCAATATTTCGGGCAACATTTGTCACGGATCAGCAAATGAAACAATTCAAAGCAAGATGGCCCGGGTGTATCTTTGAGCCAATGTCTCGATGTAGGAAGTAGAATCAATTCTTTATTACAATGTTTCAACATCTTACATGGCCGCCTCCCTATCGCTAGGCCTTCCATATCAATCCAATCGTATTCTCGCGAGAGTTTCTATAGTGGACGAGACTAAGACAACACTCGTACGCAATGCCAGGCCATCGCGCATTAATTTCCGCCAATATTTGGGGCGACGTTTGCCACAGTACTTGCAAATAAAAAGAAGTGCCAAAAAAGATGACCCGGGTGTATCTTAGAGTCGACGAAGGAAGTAGAATGGACTATATTTTAGAGTGATATTAATCCTGTCGCCACCTGGGTCAGGACAATGGTTTTTTCTCTAAACTCATTCATTCTGCTATACTTTTTAATTTTCCAACACATGGAAACTGTTATAATTGTTTGGGCAAAGTAGGCCTATATTAATTTTTTAGTATATTAATATGTTCTGTGCCGTTGAAATTCACTTCGACTCCGTAGATCTATTTATTTGTTTATTTATACAATACAGCAGTCGGTGTGTATTTGTTTATATAACGTGTTTTACTACAACACAAGCATTTCGACAAAACCATTGAGCTACTCTATTTGTATCTTTGTGGCTCTATTTGTCTGGTGCTTACAATAACTTCAGGTTATGAACAGCAGCTGATAAAACATTGAATATAAGTGACGCTATCCAGCACGCCGCTATCTCTTGCTATAGCCATATAACGTTCACCCAACATATGGCAAGAAATGACAAGAAATGAATCAATTGAAGGTTTTAAAAAAATAAAATAAAAAGTATGCCCTGTTTAATAACTATTTCAAGCCATTGTTGATGTTGTTTTAGTCATAGGATGTGGTGACAGCCATTGGTACAGGAATGCTCTAATGAACCCACTTAAAGGATACATTAGATGCAACGAACGAGTATGCTGATTTATTATATTTAAACTGCATACTGTCCGATATTTCTGAGATCACAAAGTCACATGAAGCTTAAAAACAGATCATAACAAGGTTGTTTTTCTTTCATTGACATTCATCGTTGTACTCTACGGTAGTTGTCTTACATGACGACATTGCTATGCCGACCTATATACCTACATGTCGTGAATACAGATGAACAGACGGATGGATGTATGGATAGATGAATGGATGGATGGACGGACGGACGGAGGAAAGAATGGTTTGGTATTTAAATGGAGCAACAACCTCGGGCCCTGGTTAACCCCTCACGTATGTTGTGAAGAACTGTCTGATGATTGTTTAATTGGGGTTTAATGTCGTATTCTAGGGTATTTCACTTTTATGATGACAGATTGTCACACTGTTCCTTGCTTAAATACAGTGAAAAACCTCGTAAAAAAAACACCCCTGCGATTGCCGCAGCCACATCGTGTGACTTACTTATATACCTGATGGTCGACAGGCGTGCTCGAACCGGTCGACGTTGCATCGAAGTAGCATTTAATAGTAAGCAGACTCTCAAACCACTAAGCCACGGCCGCGGGCCAAATGTCTAATGATGCTGAAGAACGCACTATGTGCACTTATGTTAGACATCATGTTCTCGTGCACACCAATTTACCATCTCCGGAATTGCATAATCAAGCTAGGTCTTAAATTATTTACCATTAACCCGATTTCTCGGCTGGAGTTAATTTCTCTGCTTTACTCAAAGTTCTCTACCTCTGCGATTTACCCGTAAAATATCCAGCTCGTATGTTAATTGGAGAGCCATGTGCATCTAGTAAGTAATTAACATATGTTTTAATCGTTGAACACTGAGACATTTTCAAAGCGGACGTACGTATACATCTTGATGAAACTCATAACATCCAATATCGATTTAAAACCATTCTAGATCATCAGTAATTGAAACTGTTTTATGCGTAGGTCTTATGTTTATTGAGAGTGGCATGCATTTTATTCAATAAACCACATGACGGGCGAATAAGTATGTTTAGTTTAAACGCTATCTCACTGACATGTCCGTCATGTATACAAAGTGAAACATGAATTCCATCCGTATTCGTTAGGGTTAAACTAAATCCTAAAACTAACCCTAAACGTAACACTAAACCTAAACCTGAACTAACCCTGAACTTGACACTAAAATTGTCTCTAATGACGAAATTACTATTCCGCTTGTAGGATATATTAACATATCCTATAAAATATGAACACTATAAAAATATAAACACAGTATGCCTTGCTCTTCCCCAAAAAATAATTACTCAATTAAAAAGAAGTGTGAAAATGAAAATAACTAAAGTAGGTATATTTGGGGAAAGGCTAGAAGGGATACTAAACGACCCGCAATGATAATTTATAATTAAATATCACAATTGGTCTATGTCAACAACATGCCCAGTTACAATTATTGCTCTGTCGGTTGCGTAATAAACCCCATTTATTTTACCGTCCTTAAAATAGTCAGAGGACGCCTTTTTTATTCTTCCTGTGAACTTGATACTTCGGCAATCGCGCTGTAGTTTGTTCGTCGTTTCGTCCTACTGAGGTGCAGGCAATGAGATGTCATCATTAATGTGAAATACGATAGAATACTATTTGGAAGGCCAATCTGACAAAAGCAAGCCCATGGGTTCAAAAATCAGTCTAAACCCCCACAAGAGACAGAGCATCGGCGAAATAAATCACCCAGAAGCACTATTTTAATATACTGATCTAAAACCCCCACACATACACAGTATATCAGAACTAAGCTATTACCTCACTCAACCTTTGGCGGGCCAACCTATTATCTCACCCAGTCACGGTATATCAAGGCCAACTTAATTTATCACCCAGTCAGAGCATATCAATACCGACCTAATATTTCACCTAGTCACAGTATATCAATACCGACACAACCCTTATCCAGTTTATCAATACCGGTCTAATACCTCAACCAACATGTGGCTGGCCAAACTATTATCTCACCCAGCCACAGTATATCGATGCTGACCTAATACCTCACCCAGACACAGTATATCACACCCGGCAAAATACCTCACCCTGAAAGAGTATTCCCATACCGGCCTAACCCAAAATCCAGACACAATACATCAATACCGGTCTAATACCTCCCCTTGGAGTGGCATATCGATATCGACCTGAAGAATGTGCATTCCGAGACCCTTCCAGGAGTCAAACCAAATGACCCTGAGAGAAGAGGCAGTTATAACCTGCTCAAACTTCCATAAAACTGAACAAACTGAACAAACTGATAGTGCTATAAGATGTTAATGTAGACTTTAAACAATGTTTGGCAAATGATGACTGTCTATCTAAGTTAACCGTAGCAGACCAACCCATTTCTAGACTGAGTGGATTAAACACTGATGCACAAGATTGTGATTTTATGCCATATTTATGTATCCGTCAATATTTATCTGAATTTTACTGTCTACACTTCCTAAATGTTTTTAACTTTATTTTCATAAATGTCTTGTTCTGTTCTCCCACAAATTTCTGTACCTTATATTCTGAAGGAGAGGATCGGACATTCGAACACTTCAGATTACCAAACTTTCATTTTCACAAAACCAAAGTAAGCTTAAATGCTTTTAATCTAGGGTCAAAGGGACTTAAACTTGGACATCTTAACGTTCAACATATCCTTCCTAAAATTGATGAACTGAAACCACTTCTTTCTCCACCTAACAATAACATAGACATATTAGGCTGTACAGAAACCTTTCTGAAATCTAAGATACCAAACTCAAAAATAACAATAGAAGGCTTTAAAAGAGAACGGGAGGGGGAGGGATAATTTTATATATTAAAGACAATATTTCTTACAAAAGACGAAAAGATCTTCAAAATTAAAACATTGAAATTGTGTGGATAGAAACCCAAATATATACCCACAATTAAACCAGTATTAATAGGATGTTTGTATAGACCACCAGAATCTAAAGTTTCCTGGATAGACAAATTTGAAAAAATGATGGATTTGTTTATATTGATGGCTGAGAACCAATTTTAATTGGTGATTTTAATGTTAACCTCTCTGGAAATACTGTTAACCTCTCTGGAAATACATGTACAAACAAAAAATGGCTTCACACTGTAGAAACTTACCATGGTCACCAAAAAAATAAAAGAACCAACCCGTATATGCAAATCCTCACAAAGTCGGCTTGACCATAAATGACCATATTTATGTTTCAAATATTGAGAAAGTCAAGAAAACAACTGTTCCAAACTTTCCTTTAGCGATCATTATCCAGTCTGTCTAGTGAACAAAAGTAACCATCAAAAAATCTCAAACCATCACCATTAAATATAGACATACTAATAACTTCAATGAAACTGAATTCTTGTTGGATCCCTGGTCCACCATTAATGTATCCAATATGGTTGATGAAGCACTAGATACATTTACAGAGTTATTTAGAGAACTTTTGGATAACCATGCCCCATTTTGTGAAAGAAGAGTCAAAAGTATTAAGCTCCCACATTGGTAACACGATGAAGATATAACTGAAGCCAGAAAACAAAGAGATTATTTTGATGCATAGAAGGACCATGACAATGCAAGGAAATGGTGCAATAATGCCAATTGCCTTGTACATAATGCAAAAAAAAAAACCACTTTGAAAACCTATTAAAATAAAACAAACGAAAAGCTGACAATATATGGAAAATTATGAGAGAAATCAATCCAAGCAAAGAAAAAATTAACCTGAAAAACATAAAAACCCCAAGTGGTATTGAACTTTGTTGGGTGTGCCAAGCTGGATTTCACAAAGGCTTTTGATAGTTGATCAGAATAATGTCTTTAACAAAATGAAACTATATAAATTCGATAAAACTGACCTGAGCTGGTTTAAAAGCTACATATTTAACAGAAAACAATGTGTTTATCTTGACAACCACATGTCCGATCCTATCCATATCCAAGCAGGTGTCCCACAGAGCTCTATTCTACGGTCATTGATATTTATTTTATATGTTAATGATTTGCTTCTCTGTAACTTATCTAGCACCATTGGCATGTATGCTGATGACACAACTGTGTATACTCATGCTAAAAATGTTACTGAAGTTGAAAGAAACCTAAAGAAAGACTTGGACATAATAAAAAACTGGTGTGAACACAACAAAATGTATATTCATATTATGAAATCAACAGCTAGGTTACTTGGTAGAAAATTCAAACTTAGAGAAGACAGTCTTGAGCATACATATTAAAAACGTGAAAGAGGACAAAATTCTTGGACTGTACATAGACTCTAATTTAAACTGGTCAGGCCACATTGATGCTGTATGTGATAAAATGTCTGCATAAATTGCTATTATATACAGACACAAACACTTACTAAAAACCAATGGTAAACTTTTATTCTAAAATTCATATGTGGCTCAGCATATCAGACAGAATCCATTACCATGTTGCAAATTTAATGTATAAAATAATTAACAGTATGTGTCCAACCTATCTTAATTCCTTTTTCACACATGTCAGTGAGCTCAACAGAGAACAACAATCTATTCATCCCCAAACCTAACAGCAAATTCTTACAACAAAGCCTTAGTTACAATGGGGCTAAGATATGGAATACTCTGCCTAAAGAAGTTAAGAATCTTCCGCATTATCATCCTTTAAAAATCCAATGATGAAATCTCTCCTAAAGAAAAATAATAACCAGGCTATGTAATATATGTACACATGTATATGGTGGTGTTTATTTTTTATTTATTTATTTATTTATCTTATTTTAATTTACCTTGCTGGCTTTGTTATTATTGTTGTTGTATATAATTTAATTCTCCACCACAAGGATAATATATGCTTTATATAGTGTTTTCTTCATATTTCATTGTCTTATATGTGTAATATATTATAGTACATGTCTACATCATTAAATATTGTAGAATATCATGTGTGTTTGTGATATCGTTCGTTGAGGGCCTCTGGGAAGAACCGTTATTCAACTGACAGAGTACTTGTTGCATTTATTAAATGACATGTAATACCCTCAGAAAACAAAGCTATATATATATATAACCTCAGTCATTGTCGGAAGAGGAAAATAAAATAAATTCAGTATCCGCTGGTTTGTCAAGTTTGGGCTTTTTACTACTCTGAACAAAGCAGCTAAACGTTGCTTCTTAGCCATTTTTCAATAATGTATGGCCAGTTTAAAGTTAAAGCAGTTGATACTTGAGCCAGGGCCGAGTTTCATGAGCTCATCCAAATGCTCTGTTGTAAGGCTGCCTCTTGATTTGGTTTTTATTTTGTTTTGCAAACTGAAACCTCGTTCACACTCAACAGAAGTAAGAGGTATCGTCAACATAAGTTGTCAGAGTATTGCATGATTTGGATACTCAACTGAATACTTTGAAAGGAATACTTTAAGAAAATTAGCACATGTGTATCTCTGATAGCCACCTCGCAGCATTCCACCAACACAATTTAATTCTTTCTTTAAAGTAGTCGGTTCTATAAAACCACTAAACTTCTCACAAACAATGTCATAATTGTTTTTAATGCTATCTTTATTTTCATTGTTGAATGATTGGCGGTCAGTTAATGTAGATAGGGCCTATAAAGTTACCTCGGGTTCTTATGTTGGATATAACCTAGATTTTAAATTTTCAATGACTTTGGAAATATACTTATCTCTCAAATTGTTAAAATCAGTAAGTTGCTTATTGCTACGGCTTACTTTGATTTCATTTCCACTCTCAGGTTGGGAAACCAACACATGCAAAATTTGACCATCATTATCTTTAATAACTGTGGATATCTCATTTAACTTCAATGCTACAAATTCCCAGCCTTGATTTTTAAGGCCTTCCAGAGATCCAACTGTTGCCTCAATCGCAGGTCTAGCATCTGGATACAAAATATCGCGAAGTTGAAATTTCCTGCTTAGAATCCCAAGAACTTTGAGGACATCACACAAGAGAGATAGTGTTTTATAAAACTTAAAAGTACCGTACACATGAAATCATGAAACCCTTTAGCTTTAGGGTTTTTATTTCTCATCGCGTCATCAGAATGGACTGGTAGCATCGAAATACTGCTAATAGAGTGTTTTCCATTGCTAGCCATCGGATAGTTATTGGTTTCTTTCCGCTTTAATTGGACTTCCCCAAAAACTTTCTGAATTTCCTCAAATTTCAATTGTCTTATACTTGAAGAATTAAAATGATGATATAATGTGTTTATGTTTGCCCAGAAGTTCTTTAAATAGTCAACATTGTTTGCACTCTGTGAACATGCAAGGGCCAACCTGTGAGCTAGAAAATGAACATGCTCGAGGTATGGACAATGAGATTCTCTAAGTCGTAAACACACACCACTGGTAGCACCCATCATCACGGATGCTCCATCTGACTCTAATCCAGTAACTTTTTTCATATCAATATTAAATTCATTACACTTACTCTTTATAATTTCTCAATTGTATCAGCACAACCATTAATAACTCTAACGTTTCCCAGCAAAACAGTTTTTACATCTCCTTCCTTAGATACAAGGCGACTATATATCATTAATTTTTTGTGCACAGCTACATCTGTAGACTCCAACCCATTTATGTGTTTGGCAAAATTCTTGGGCCACGAATATAACTGTTCTGAATAAAGCAATTTTTCATCAGAACCAACGTGGTCAGGTTCTTCATTCAAAAAAGTCTCTTTTCACTCTGGACCGCTAACTCATGCTTTCCAGAAGAGTTGTGTTTCTTTAAAGTACTCATTTGGAAAAAAATATTAACAATGTAATGTAAGATGATGCTCTAGTCTCATATCGGTTTTAGTTCTCAAATTTAGCCTCCATCACCCACTATGAATTAAGACTGTTCATTTGTTTGATTGGGGATTAACACTGTATTTAAGGTATTTCACTTACATGACGATGTGCCAGCCCAATGAGCGAAGGAAACCAACCTCGACACCACTGGCAACAAACAAAGGTAAGACTAGACTTAATACAAAGACATTATTAATGGATCTGCTTCATGTTGCCCCTTAGCTCTGAGACCACCAGGGCAACAGGAAGCTCCCTCCCAACCCTCCGCCTATGA
>JAQQZZ010035691.1:0-10570 GCA_030265115.1 Mopalia vespertina | reverse complement strand
CATTTTGGCCTACACCATGGTACTTTTTTTTTATAACGGCGGGCTTCAAAATGTATGAAAAGCAGTTTTGTGTGTCGCTGATCGATACAGATAGGCACATCCATGTTTACTGGTGTGAACGGATCGATTTGTAATATTAGTCTGTCGTCCACTTGTATAGTGAACGACAGACTAATATCACAAATCGATCCGCCTTATTGTAAGACACACTCGGTCAAAAATGTTTTGTTTTTTTAATTGAATAAATACACGAGTCCACTGGATAGCATTCTCAACCATAAAATGGAGTACAGTGACTTTATCTAATCATTGAGATTATTATATATAACAGAAATGAAGTGGTTGTCCTTCTTTGAAAAGACAACTTACAGAGTGGCCATTGTTTAACGTCGTGCCATGTTGGCAGTGACCTCATTTTTTTACATTACACTTCGCATGACATGTGAACCATTTCCCTGCTCATTTCATTCATATCTGTGGTATTCAAAACCCACTGTACATTCCCCTCCTCTTCCGTAAAAACCTATTGTCATACACGATATTCGCCAATTCCTCAGAATTCCAAATGTGACAGAATTATTTCTTAAATCCGAAGACGTTTTTGCTTTCTCCGTTTGATTCTAAAAGACTCGAACTGATTTCTTGGAATGATGATATTTTCGCAAGTTGTCTATATACAGAGGGTATTGTTGTAAGGTTGCTTCCTGCTGTCTCCGGGTCACCAATTAGAAAGAAGTTTGATGCGACGAATCAAGGTCCCCCGTGACACTATTAGGCGAGACCTTCCTACAAGATTAGTACGCCTTGGGCTAAACCGCTCAGCTCAGTCGACTTATTGATGTGTGGTAATCAGAGCGATATATACAGCCAATACAATCGTTCTGACACGGTTCATTCCGATTGCTTTGTTTCGACAAACCCGATTCTGTGAAAAGCAGAATAATCAGTGGAAATATAACAGGGGGAAACACTGTTAAAACAAATTAAAGTCAGATAAGACTACAGATTGAGCTGGAGATTTATGTCACTGTCTAAAAGACACAAAATCGTTCATTGCTTTCAGCCTTGTGAGCTGTGTCGCTCTCCTATCCGAGGGGTAGTGAATGTCCGCTACCTAGACTCCAGCTGACTAACCTTCTATTTTGTAGAAGGCCGGGTGGCTGAGTGATCTGGGTGGCCGGCATTTACTGCTTACTCTGGTGCCTATCTCTTAGTGTCATGGGTTCGATTCCCGACCGGGATGTCACACGTACTCAATCGCAATAATGAAACAGAACCCTTTTTGGTTGAACCATCTTTAGAGACAGAATGTGTACAGAGCAGTCCGGCTGTCGATCGATCAACCACTCAATCATATAGCCTATCATACAAAAAGGAATATGTGCATCTAGAGGGACAGGAGGCAATACGACTAAGCCAAAGTGAGTTTCCCCAAAAACAAACACTACTGTTTTTCCAACAGAGACAGTAATGTACAACATCAGTAGGCCTACACTTATCAAACGAATGTTTTGAGTGTAAGACTCGGATAGTTTTAATGCCCACGAACACGCAACGAATTGAATCTGAATCTTGGGAATGTATTACGTCAAAACTATTCATTTCGGGTCCGAATTCATTGAGCAACTCACGTGTTTTATAACCAGACCATCATAACCGTCTAAATCTTTTTCATGGCTTTGAAAACAATGTGATGAAGAAAAAAAGCAATAGCACGAACATAAATCAATTTTATCTGTCACGCCAATTCGTGGTATGCTGCTTCGTGTATGCAGAGAGTTCAAATCCAGTATACACTGTCTGATGTTTCGCCCTCCTGGTACGAAGCTATAAATTCCCTTCTCTAGTTACATTTTAAAATTCAACAAAATGTATTCGCTTTTATTACTATATTATAGAACAAACATTAATTAACAGCATACCAGCTTTAATAAGGTTGAAAATTTAAAACACAGGAAATGCATTTATTATTGCTAATATATATAGCCGGGTGTATATGTCATTACCTTCTCTCGAGATGTCTGCAGGTTCCCCATAACAACTCGAGATTACGATCTATTTATAGACACTTCTCGCTGGAAGTTTATCTAAATACATTATATGAATTATAAGTTTTAATTAAACGACATCCCTGTGCCAGTGTGATTACCTTTTAGTAATATATTTCAGTATAAGAAGGACGAATATAAGCAAATTCAGAATGTCGTGTTAAAAAAGTGTTCCATTTAATTACACCGGAAAGTACTATCGGTAAAATCTAAATAGCCAGTTATGTAAAAATCTAAAATTATAAAAAAAATATATATATAAATGTTGTGCGTAACTACGTTATGCTCTAAAATGTTATATAGCCGATAAAGATTTAATATATAATACTTAATTTATTTCGATGGATCAGTGGGTTATGACAATTCACCCAATATGATGGTTGAATGTCTATCTTAATTCAAACTAGAATTATAATATAACTATTTAATAATTGAAGACATAAGCAAACTGTCAGTACGCCAATAGTTTATACTAATCACAGAACTAATTAATTTTTCAGTTTATGTTCTATTTTAGTGCATTTCGAGAAGGCGCAATATTGGCGTTTTATAGAGAACGAATCCGACCAAATACATGGAAAAGAGAATTTTTTTATCCAACCAATTGCTTCCTGAAGACAATCCACTGGTTTTAATCACAGCAAGCTTTATTCCCTACATCTATTTCCAGTTTTTTTGTTTTGTTTTTGTGTATGCGTTAACAATAAAAGTTGGGATTCTATATGCTATTCCCACTCCGCCCGACAATAACACAATCCTCCAACGGATTAAAATTAGAATCAATCATATTAAAATTGCTGAGAGGACACGATAGTTATCTACCATGTGTACTATCATCAACCTGTTTAGATTCCAGGTTGGTCTGTATTTGACTTTGGCGTTGATGTTTGGTAGAACTGTTTGTTGTTCATTGAAATGTGAGCGGTTAGTTCAATCTAATGACAAGCTTTGATGATTCGCCTCTGTGTCTAAGACAAAAGTTCACCAGGCTCAATCAGAATGTAGGCGAAATATTAAGGCAGCCAACAAAGCGTATCGTAGAGCAGTCACGTGATCTGCCCACGGAGTCGCAAAACGGCCGCGACAGGATCTATATAATCCATAGGAGCACGGACTAGACGGTTAGCGATACGCGGGTCTCTCCAATATCACTTGCAAGGTAAGCCAATTTTTTTCTACGCGCTAAGCTCTTTTTCAATAGTTCCTTTTTTGCAATATTTCTGATTAATTATCAGAATAATAGAAGCATAAATTAGATTTGATGAAATATTTTGGGACATTTATTCATGGACAGAGGAAGTGATCTTTATAACCATCAACATATGTAGTCGAACAGGCGATTAACACATTAGCTGGTAAATCTATCATTTTAGAATACAGGTAACAAACAAAATATGCCGATTCACGTGTTAATTTCTGTCTTCTAAATACATCACGCGGATAGTTGGAGGGAGCTTCCTGTTGCCCTGGTGCTTAATGGGCTAAAGAGGAACAGGACGCCGATATGTTTGCGATGTATTTGTATTGTCCTGTGACTGTCCCGTATTTGTCCTGTGATGCTTTTGTTTGTTGCCAGTGGTGTCGGTGGGTGGTTGCCTTCACACACTGGGCGGCACGCCGTCATGTGAGTGAAATAACATTCAGTACGGCGTTAAACTCCAATCAAACAAACAAACCAACCAAGTTACATCACCGTCTTATTATTATTTTTCTACAGACCTTTACTTAAATGAACGCTGTATTACCGTTTCCCATATCCGCAACAAAATGAATCAAATCGAAGAACCTCTAGCTGGCTTTTCAGTACGTGATTTCTATTAATCACTAGTCATGTTTCCGCTATATTTCATATCGCGTATTTTCTTAATGATTCCAGTTAGTTTAGTTTTACATTAATGTCCATTTGGCATGTGAGCTCAACTTCTTGGATCAACATTCCGCTCATTATCGTAGCCGTTGGGGGGCCACCTCTAAAGCCCGACGGCTAATGGATAAGTCATTTGTCTATTCTCATGCACCAAGCCGCTGTTCAATTTCCTTTCTAAATCAATAGCGAACATAATGAGTTTATATTTTAATTATATTAGTTGTAGAAAAGAAGCATACACACTCACCGTTGTTTGATCTGAAGTTCATTGTATATCGCAAAGGGCCGTAACTACGTAGACAGTTAACACACTTATAGTGACATACGCTATGCTGAGAATGCCAGTTCACGTCCACACGAGTAATTGACATTTGTTAAAGAAACATAATTCAAAACATTTTCGTTGATGGCATCCTTGTAAATTGAATCAAATTTCAAATTAAGGAAATTTACAAAGCGACCGTAACACTATGTGTATGATTCAGCTAACAGTTTTTTTAAACGAATTTAAAGTAACGGTACATTTCAACAATTTCATAAACATGTCAGTATACTTAGATATGTTATAGATTATCATGAGATGATGTAAATGATGAGAGTGTACATGATGGACTTGAAAGAACTGGATTTACCCCTGTTCGAAACATATTATAACTAGAATCAGCGACTTTGGTAACATCTAGGTACATTGCTTCTATATGCCTTAACGGTATATTTGTTATTTTGGGGGTCTTTAGCTAAGATTTTATCAGACATAGATCTGTCCACCAATCGAACCGACAACCTGAAGCGAGAGTAAAGCACTGCTGAGCGAAATGTCAAACGTCCTTTTATATCATTTAGCTAACAAAGTGTTATCGCAATACAATATCGCAATAACGTTTAAACCCCTACTCAGTGTACGACAGGAAAATTAATTCAGATATATTAATAAGTTGTACTTTTCTCTACACATTTGCGCTATGGACGTCAAAATAATGCAGTTAAAATACATTATGAAATCCTTGTCCATAGAAAAATTTTATTATTTCGAATATTTTTTCTCTAGCATATAAATGACTTTATCTTTAGCACAGGCACTTTTTTAAACAAACTGGAAACATTTGGGTTAATGTAAAATTTTAATTTCAATTTAATATTTGCAATTGTTATGAATCATCTTAAAATTAAAACAATTATTCGAGAGAATGGATGAGACGTGAAATTAACAGTGTAACGTATGGAGTTGAGTATCATCGAAACAGGCACTTAACCATGTTGTAGTAATATTAGACAGGGCTAACTGGTAGGCCACCAGTGATGACTACTCATCGCTGTTGACACTAACAGACGCTTCGTTACCGGAGCGGGGAACAAATCTGGCTTGTATTATCGCTGTTGACACTAACAGACGCTTCGTTACCGGAGGGGGGAACAAATCTGGCTTGTATTGCTTATGCTTATTCTCGATAGCCATACATATGGATGCCAGCTACTTATGCGGCTGAAATGTAAACAGAGAATTAAACAAGGTTGTAATACTTGATTCATCAGTTGATGGGCGCCGCTAAGTTTGACCAAAACTATACACCGCTGCCGCGAATCTGTATACAGAATTAGATAAAACTAGAAATAGCAGAAAACTGACCAGAATAGATAATTCTTTGTTTCAAACACATTATTATGATCTTTTCGTGGAGTACTTTTATCGTAAAACTTCTTCAAAGCAGATTAATTAAACACAGAAATTATATGTGGAGAGCTATACTGCAAGGTTAAACATCATCCAAGGGAGACAATACATTATCTTTATCATCACACACATTTTGCTGATGTATTTAACCATCCTGTACGAAATTTTGGGGGAGAGTTATAAAACGTCTTGATGTTTAGAAACTATTCCAAGTGGGATATTTTTTTGTATCAGGGCGTGTTCTTTCATAGAGTTTCCCTAGAAAAATACACTCTTACCAAGCATACGGAATACACATCGCTTTATAATAATTATCATTTGGGTATCATTACTTAGTATTACGTTATTATAATTTATTTACCTACTACGTGTAAATGTGTAAAAAATAGATTAAGATATACTCCAAATAGAACATCGCTTATTGTGTTGTTTAAAAGAGCCCAGAACAACCGATCCCATGCAGCCGCTTCCCTTTGACTGTACAGCACACATCAGCGATAACATCAGTGGGCACATAAAAAAGACTTGCCGTTAACTTCACGGTTTGATTTATATCACTGTTTGTCCGATGTTCCTATATAATGGCAACTGCACCTTGATGAAAAGGGAAATTGAGTGAATATGTATGGCTCTGTATCATATATCGGAATCCAGTAACAGTATATGGCTGAAAATGTCATAACTAGTCTATGATTTTCGTAATTGCTCATCCTATTTCGCGAGACATTTGTTATCCTTGCTGATCATGTTATGGATACCCGAGCAAAATGCAATTGGATTTTTCCTAAATTTCCTCTCTAACGTTATTAGAGTTACCATTAATCTGGTGACGAACAGCCATGTTCTTCTAATATCAACCGGAACCATGATGGAATCCAGCACAACTCCTGTCATTTATTTTATAACAAAATCCGAGTATTGTCCGACAGTTAGATAATTAGCAACCTAAAAAAGCTGTAATATATTTCACGGACTTTCTCTAGAGGTTATCGACAACATCTGTCCATTTTTTTAAATTTACATTTTCATATTCTGCTCTGTGGGAATACTTTATCGGACTTTTTCAGGGTAAATCGATGTATATCTAATACTTTTTTTTCTGCTATCCTATTTTATTTTATTTTTTGCAGTGGGATGGGGGTGGCGTTTATTTAGTTTTTCCCATTGGTAGTTTTTTTTTCATTAATAATTATTATCGTGTTAAAATATATTTTAACAACGTAATATTGTTCGTAATAATGATAATAAGACATAGTTGTTCAAATCGCTGTGTCCAAACACTGCTTAAATTTCAGACCACTATTAACACAATTAATGAATACATTCCATTGGAATCCAAACGTCGTTTCCTGTTTCCCCTAATATCTGATTTGTCCAAATATTTAATTGTACTTACGCGCTCGGGCCCATGCGCCTAGAACCCATATTCTCTGGCAAAGCGATTACTACCCTATTGAGAGGAAGTAACACGGGTAAATATCAGGGTATGTACTTAGCTGACAACAGGGGCCCTCATCTGAAGCACAACGTCTACTCTGTTATTGAATAGATGTTTTGCTGATAATAACGTGCGCATCAATTAGGCGTCAGAAAGCGTTCTGGGCAAATATTTGTTGTCGTGTTTTAAATGCATCGTTAATAGCTGTAATTTACCGAGTTAATTAGTTTAGAGGACTTGTCCTACGTTTTGAAGTAAGCAGATGAAAGACGACCGGAAGGCAATTGTTTCCTCCCATTCCACCCTCATGTCGTACACCCACACAGCCACTTCAGTGAAGCAGAAAACCCATTTTCAATACAAGTAAATCTGATATATTTTTTTCTGCACGGCCGTCTGGGGTGTTCCATTGGCAGCCAGATTTCTGCGGATTGGCCGTCCAGTATTGACCTACTGCCTTACACAGTTTTATTAGCGTTGAGTTCGTTCAATGTTTGCTTGTCTTGTTGGTTTGTTTGATAAGTCTTTAACGTCGTACTTTATGGTATTTCACTAATATGAGTTCGTGTCAGCCCAAAGGGCGCAGAATCCCACCTCAAAGGTAACTGCCAACAAAGACAGAACAAAGGAAGAACAATCACAAGACACAATGCAAAGACACCACGAAACGGATCGACGTCCTGTTTCCCCTTTGCTCCGAGAGCCCCAGGTAACTGTTAACTTGGTTATTGTATAACAACAGAACCGCAATATGTCATATCAATGCGAACTTTAACTGACAAACCATTAACATCGCCAATCAACTCCAACCAATTTGTCAACCTCATTCAACTTTATTTTGGAGAGTTTTATTACTTCCAGGGGTACTTGATGCCTTAGTTTACAAATCACAACATATTTTTTTTAATCTCTACTTGTGAAGCAGAGAAGTAATGATAAGTGGCTACTACAATATTTGAAGTGTTAATTGAATTTCCCGATACAAGAATAATGATGTATCTGTGCACTTTATTTTATCTCGACCAGTGTTATTGTAATGTTTGCAGTAGAAACATATTCGAACCTTGGTCACGTTTCGTCACTCAGTGATATATGCAATCGAGATCACTCGTGCCCGGAAGTAGATGGGCCTTGTAACTCACTCGCTGGTATTAGGAGACGTTTTTGTTGGTGATGTTGTAATACTTCTTCCTAGAAAAGTCTGCTGGGATGAGAATTGATACAATTGAAACCAAATGATTCCAGTTTAAACAGAGAAAAAAATAATAATGTAGCGGTGATTCAATTCGAAGGTGTTAGAGGTTGATAAACAACAAACAAAATTGCACTTTATCTTACCGTATCATTCAGTCAAATGAAATTATCTTCTTCTTTCAGTAATAGTAAAGTAGTCCCTTAACAATGACGTCATCTCTATTACTACACACAGCGTGGAAGTCAAATTAAATGGAACTGTCAAACTATTAGAGTCAAAGTATCTACAAAAGAGAGAATGATTCGATCTCTGCATGTGTTAGAATTTGTAATATGTTAATCGCCTGTTGCGTAACATAATCATTAGATTAGACGATCATCACATTTAAGTCTCCAACTTAAACCCTATAGAACACAGCGTAACACGCCATTGTGTACTATAGCATAGATCTATTGAATGTGATTCTATATTGTACTCTCAAAATTAGTATAACACATATAGAATACAACACATATATGCCTTACCTATGGTTTACTGACCATATATAAGTAAACATATCACTGCACAGGTGTAATTTGCCCTTATGATGATATCCACTTACTAATTATAGTGTGCCTATATATTTGTTCGTTTTATGTTATGTGTATAAAAATAAGCAGACAGCCAAAGGCAATGTGGTGAGAATGGTCAGTAATATTCTAATTTCGTTCGATAAATGTCTGCCCAGCCGGTAAAAACAGGATATCGTATCTTAGATTGAGTATCTTCTGATTATATGACAAGAGAATTCCCCGTAGCCTCTTGTTTTCATTTATTTTTTTAATTAGAGCGCTCGTGTTGCTGATTATATTAATCAGATATGTTTGATGCGGTTAGAACGTAGACCAATGTTTAAATATCCAATGCCAAAAAGGTAGCTGCAGTCTACGTCACAATTGTTCAACTGTATATAATGATCGCTGATATATTGTGTGCATTTTGCGTATTGATAGTTTTGTTAACATTTATCCACTCCCACGACTTAACTAAATGAGGTTTTTGAAGACACACCCTTAATCTGATCTGTTTGGGATGATTTTTGTGATGTTCTTGTGGTTGTCCTGTTTTAGTTCTGTTCTCTCTTTGTTTGTTGACAGTGAGGTCGACGGTGGTTCCTTCACCTATGAGGCGGACACGACGTCATGTGGGTGAACTAACTATTAGCATGGCGTTCAACCCAAATCAAGGAAATACGCAAACAAACATAATTGAGAACTTATACGCAGCTTTAAAATTAACGAGCTGAATTGCAAATATACTATGTCATAAATGACTTGAGCCATCTCCATGATTTAGGCACTGAACAAATAACATTAACGTCTCGTTCATTAAAGTGTCTTGTTAATTCCATTATCTCGCAGTACAATGTCTGGAGCATAAATCATTCTATTTTTCGGCGAGGTTAAGTCGTAGCTTATTGAAATATGGCATTGCGTTTCTGCCATTCATGTGTCCTAATACTACACTAAACGTTTCAGGGTGTGATACTTACACTTAACTGTTTAACTTACGTTTCGACTGAATTAATCATCACCCAATATTCCGTATAATGATAAGCTAATAATAAGGTAAATACTTCTGTTGAACGTCTTCAGCTTTCCAGCCAAGAAGCATGGATAGTAAATGAGAGAGACGAATATGTCTTAAGGAAAAGTTTATATTTTTGTTATAAAGTGTATAAGTCCAAATAAGCTCATGTGAGTTTGTTATAAGTCAGCAGCATCTAACCCTGCTTGTCGGTAAAGGATTATAGTCTGTGCTTCTGGCGTATAAACTCTCTTTGAATGTGAATTAACTCAATCAACATTTGTGTATCGGACAAGTAATGGCCCTTTAACCCTATTTATAACGGGCCATTAAAGGGTGATTCCGGCAAGTCGTATCGGGCCAATACTGGTTTTCACAGATTTACACAGCGGCGTGGAATTGGCCCCGTAACGTGTCAACTGAATTAAGCCGGTATTGTACGCCATACAGCCAGGACAGGCCCACTTATGGTAATCTGATACTGGGCCTGTATTAGAATCCCGCAATAGCACCAGTTTCCCTGCGCCTTATTCAAATATATTCTGTTCTTGTGTGCCAGTGTACTTAAAATAGTATTAATTTTACTTGGTGAGTTTTTAGTCCAATAAAACATAACGCTGTAGCATAATTATAGACCAGCTATAAAAACAAGAAATCTGGAGGATATTCAAAGTATCACTCGGGACCAATTTTCGTGACTACAGAGAAAAAAAACAAGTTAAATTTTAACTATTACTCTGTGTCCTTGTACTTACAAATACTTTCAACGCCGCGGCTAAGTTAA
>JAQQZZ010035680.1:0-10570 GCA_030265115.1 Mopalia vespertina | reverse complement strand
AATAACGGCCATTTCGTTTAACGGAATTTGGTGAAATGCAATACCATCCGTCGTCTTAACAGGAGGAAGCTACATACAAGTTTAAAGTTAATCGGTGAATTTGTTTTCAAGCTAGCGTGTTCACAAACATTTGTGACGGACGGACGGAAGGACGGAGGGAAGGACAGACGGATGTCGAGTAGCATTTCTATGTCCTACTATAGTAGTGGTGGACAAAAATGCATAGTCGTTCTCCGTGAGCCTCTGTAGCTCAGTCGGCTAGAGCGCTACCCCCCTTTTAGCCAGTCCCGGTGGAGGCAACCAAAATGTTCTAAGTCTCATTGATAAATATAACGAGAGAAAACAATCAATTATTTGATACGCTAGGAAAAATTATTATAGATTGAAATTTAAATCTCTGTTTACGTTATATGTTTGAAATCAAAGAACGTAAAGCTCTACTAGTATCTTTCCATTTAGGCGGGATCAAACAAAATAGGCCAGCGTGGGCGTTTATTGATGAGTTCCTTGAGTTCAGAGCCGTTCTGGAAATGCCTGTATGAAACTGGATAGATTGTCTACACAGCTGCTCAGGCAAACCAATCGACACAGCCATAATTTAATAAATATTTCCATTAACAAAAAAAAAACCTGACTGACTATACATGTTGTCATTCCAGTGATCTCACATTAGGGTATTGTCAGACCACTGCGTCAATACCTAGAAACATAGATATGACTAGAACATATATTAAATTTTAATCCGTTCGGATATTCAGGATAACAACCATGTAAAACTAAATTTATAGTATTTTAGTGGTGACACTAATTGCCCCAATAATTAGTGTTAAATTAGTTTACATTAAATTAAGTGAATTAACTACATGTATGACATCAACAACAATTTGTTTATCTTAACGTGTAGTTATAACATAAATATACATATTTTATCTTGTAAAAAAGCATAACAACTGGAACCTTGGCCTCGTTTGTTTATTTATAAAACGACCAAATATAGTTTTGGGAAATAATATAAAATGCATTATACATCTTTTGGAACGTTTTTAAAAAATCTTGTGCTCCCATTTAACTAAAAGTAACAAGTAGACCATTTTTTTAAACTAGCTTTAATGAAGTTTAAACTTTAAATTAAAGGGATAACATGTTTTGAGCTCAAAGGTGAAGTAGGACCTATAAAAGCCATTGGCGGTTAAAAAAATTGGTTAACAGGCCTTCACTTTCAATTTCCGGTACCATTTTGTTTACACGGTTTCAATACTAAGAAGGCAGTAAATAATGTAGTAAGTAGTTTGCTGTGCAGAAAGTGTGAGGTGGGTGCCATGTTGTCCGGCCCACCCGAGCGTTAGCCAATCAAAAGGCGTATATCGATCAGCTGACTAAATTTTGAGTGACGTTGAACATAAAATTAAGGCTGGCAGTCGAAGCACATATCTACAAGAAGAGAAGAAAGCCAAATGATGGTATAAACTATATTTCTCCAAAGAGCTTTGAAAAGCAGATGGCTACAAGACACTTATTCTGTGATTGAATTCAAGTTTTTTTTTATCATAAGATACGAAAAGTGCAGGTATAGAAGAACTACGGTGAAGTAAGACCTTCACACAAAGAACTTGGAAAACAATAACTACCAGAAACTAACTATTGTTTTACGTATATAGTTACGTCAATTCGTTTTTAATAACAGATAGAGCTTAAGTATAGATATAAAACAAGATACGCTTTCTCTTCCATACACTGTCGTCTCCATAATGTATTTATTTTAGAAATTAATCCTGGGATTACTATATATATAGTAATCCCAGATTAATCCTGCAGGAAACACGAGCTAAAGATCAAGAGCAGCTAAAAGAAAACCAATGGATGATTTTCGAAGGCTGGCAAATACATTTTTAACTTCTTCATGATCCACTAGCTAGAAGTTATCAACAGTATCAGGTTCGTATTAAGTTTCTATAAAAAAGTCAGTGGTCATAGAGATCTCCGAATCAAGTTCTTTGTCGATAGTTGGAAAGTACTCGATTACATGTCAAAGGAATTACTCAAGTACTCAAATAAGAGCCTATTATCAATAAGTGATGCATTATTAAATTCAACCCTGGCAAGAGTACTAAATAGAGGAAAGGTATCCGCAAGCTTTAATATATCTTTAATCTTAAAAAGAAATTGATTTAATGATTTGTTTTGAAGACGCAAATACTGAATGGGGGTAATTGGAATTATTCTTTTCTCGATAAGTTAATTGATCTTAAGCCGACTTTGTTTTTTATAGGTTTATTAAATATTTCTTTTAACAGCATACTTATAGCAAATGCCAACAACATACTATTCTATTTGAATGATTGTATCGATAATTACTATTCCAAATTCTCACCAGGTCAATAACTTGATAAGTATCTCATTAGTCACAGTTGGAATTGTCTTTGCGAACATAACTACACCGCCGGCTTGTCTGACAGATCTCAAAGACGTAAACATTGTGAGCAGGTCATTGACATGGTTATTGAGTAGAATCATTTGTTCAACTAACTGGTAAATCAATAAGGGAGAAATACGCGGTACTTTGTTTAAGGCATTAACGAATTTCATATAAAACGGTATATGCAAACCCATATGCAAACCAATTTGCACTCAAGTGGACAAAAGATACAATGATACGCACTGACGTAGGGTGGAGGGGGTTTGGGGGTAGTTACATACTCGCTGTGGTTCGCTCATTAATTACCCTCTGGCTAAGGGTCAGAATGTTTCATGTACAGCCATACCGCATTGCTCAGCACTGGAGGAACATCAATTTACTTACAGAGCAAAATGACTCTATATTGACCCTTTCACTCAGTCAACACATATAAAAATTCCTTTAGGAGTTGCCTTGAAAAGATGTTGATCTGGTTAGACTATACATCTGGACAGTGCATGTTAGAATCAGACTAATATAACTTCGAGGGTATAACGTTTGCCGATAGTCCTTAGAATTTGATAGTGTATACGTTTATTTGCAGTATTGCAAACAACCGTAACTCGAGTAAATAAACAGTCATAATTTTAAAATCTAAATATAGGTTTCCTTTGTTGTTAAAGGAGGAGAAAACAAATCTCACTTCTATTGTTTATGCTAATCTTTGTTCCGTACCGTAAATAATCTCGGATGTAGAGCGGTTCATTTCACGGGAGGTAACTCGCATGTATTTACTTTCATCATATGACTGAGTAATCAACGTCTGAAGTCTATTCTTGTGTTGATATGATGACGTCATTGGAGTTAAAACATTATTAAAATGCTTACAGCGGACGAAATTTGAATTATTCAAAACAAGTCATAAATAAAAAAGGAACAGTGTTTATTTAAATGGGATTTTACCTTAGAAACGGGCTTGTTTGATGTGATTTTTTTTAATACAAATCCGCGAAGTACTTTGGTTGATTTCCACGCATGCGCACAACACATCCGGCGGTTATCATTACACGTTTTCGTGTAATATTATTGCTTCCATTCACCTCCGATACGGAAAGTGTCGAAGGATGTTCCGACATGAGTAGGAGAATAAACAGGGTTTTAGTACTTGTTTCATCAGATCGATGGGCGCCGCCAAGTTTGACCAAAACTATAAACCTCTACCGCGGCTACTATATACCTCATTATGTAACGTATAAAGTACAAGAAAGGATAATTCTTTCTTTCAAATATATTATTATTCTCTTTTCGTGGAGGACTATTTCACAAAAATTCCTCAAAGCTGGTTAATAAAACCCAGAATTCATACGCAGAGCATTACGTCATGGTAAACAATTTGCAAGGGAGATAATTAAGTCGCTCTACTCTCACACACATTTAAAAAAAAGTTTGGGGGAGATTTATAAATCGACGCTTTGCAACTATTCTAAGTGTGATATAAATTACATTAGGTCATGTTCTTTCTATGTTTTATTTCTCCCTCTTTTAATCTTTGTATCCGATTTAGTGTGTTGAACGGAAAACAGACTGAGAGCAGTCTGGCTGTATAAAATGACTATGTTCTTATAGGATTTGCTCTGGATATATCACATGGCTTAAAATGCAACTGGTAGTTGAGTATCTGAAATTAATTCCACTGTAAAAGATAAGAGCATTCCCATTAGCTTAAACGATAAACACTTTTATTGATTTTTTGATGTGTATATTTGGCATAACTGAGATACAAACTATTATATGAACCAGAACAAAAAGCCAATAGTTATAAAAAAAAATCTTTTAAATTAAAAAAAAGGAAACACTTCAGCAAATATGAGCACACAAAGGGCACGATATTGAATAATTGTAGACATTGTTGGCGAAGGAGAGACAAAACGCAACAAAAAAAACCACCACCATAAAAAACGATATTTCAGTCGCAGTTTAAAAGTTAGGCAAAAAAAGCGTTCAACTGTATGAATAGTCTCTTACATTTTCATTACTTAATTCGATTGAGTAAAGCAGAAATTCCAGATTCCAAGCTCACTAACAACAGTCATTAAAATTCATTTAAAGTTTGCATTTAATCATCATAAGTGCTCGCAATCTACAAGTTTTGATTTTAAAAATGTATAGTCTCCTCGTTCTCAATCCCGTCATGCAAGTAAATCAATCATACATTAATCTGTGATTGTAAATGATTTGAATCAAATGTATACAAGTAAGCTGCTTAACCTTATAAATAGAAAGAAAGACAGCAGCAGATCAATATTACAGGACTCTTAGGAAAATTAGTGCCATAAAATAGCCAGAATTAAGCAGTTTCACCACGCTACTGTGTGCTCAACTGCGCCAAAATTCTAGTGCACTAAGGGGCGACAATACGTACGGCCTACTCCTCCCACGCTGTAATTTTATAACATGCTTCGTCGGCTTGGGGAGTCACGTTAATCACCCGTTGGCAGAACAGTGCAAACATATGGCATATGTTCTGGTTCTTTATTATACATATGTTGAATACCTTCTTTTTCACATATATAAAATAAATGACTTTATTTTACATATGTGAAAAATATTTCCACATATGTGGAAAAGAATTTCAAATATGTAAAAAAGATTTGAACATATGTGGAAACCATTTTCATATATTTGAAAAAGATTTTAATTTATGTGGAAAAGAATTTCACATATGTAAAACAGATATTTAATTTTCATATATTGAAAAGAATTTTACATATGTAAAAAAAGAATTTCACATATGTGAAAAAGAATTTCACATATGTGAAAACCATAAAACATTTGTATCATAAACGTTTATTTTACATATGTAAAAATAAAAATGTAAAATAAAAGATGAGTGGAACTTTTTTGTAGATATGTGAAATAAAAGCATCCAAGACATCAATTACAGACTTCTCCCTAACAGGCTCTATTTTGCGGCAATACATGTCTTTGCTCCAAAACTACAATCTGATCATAAGCACATCCACCCTCTGCGTTTCGCAAAGCATTTATTATTTTCTGGCGAAGAATAAATCAGGGAAACTACATTTCTTTTATAGGCCTAGAATTGCGACCGATTCCGTAGTGAGCATTCTGATTCATCGGGAAAATATATACTGTTTTTTTTGTCTGTTTAATTGGGGTTTAACGTCGTACTTAAGGGTATTTTGCTTATATGACGACGATTGTCCACTTCACACTGGCCTCATTACGGTGGAAAACTGGGAGGAAACCTCGCAAAAAGCACCCCTGCGATTGCCGGAGCCACATCATGTGACTCTCACATATACATGATGGTCGACAGATGGACTCGATCCTGTAAACGGTAAATTGGAGTAGGATTAGTAAGCGCACACACCACCACTAAGCCACGGTCGCGGGCAAAAATATACTGATGTAGACTACAATAAAAATACTGAAAAATGATAAACCCGTCGCTTGATATAATATTTAATCTTTATTGATCACGGTAATTGGCATTTTTCAGAAAAAAAAGTATAATTTTGGGTTTCAGTCGTTGTTAGACTGTAAATAAATGCGAGTGTTTATCGCTATTCGACTTTTGGCAGTCTGCGCTTTGTTTTGTTGTTGTTGGTATCTCGATGCAGGGGACCATTTCCTGATCAACTGTCTCGACTGGAGTGTGTCCTGTAGGCGCTAAACTTGCACAGCATGTGCTCTCGTTTAGCCTGTCAGTGGAATATACTCCTATCGTCTTTGCTTTTGTCTTGAGAGTCTTTTTCAGATATGTGAAATAGTTAGATTTTTGTGTTTTATTTTACTTATGTAAAAATAATTTCACATATGTTGAGAAATAATTTCACATATGTTGAAAATAATTTTACATATTTGAAATTGTTTTTCACATAAGCGAAAATCTTTTTAACATAAGTAAAAAAGAATTTCACATATGTGAAAAAGAATTGTACATAAGTAAAATAAAAGCAAAACTAATTCGACATATGTGGAATAAAGGCGAAAGTGATAAAACGGCTTGCCATAGACGGTTCCTGATATTTGTGGGATTGATTTAAAAAGAAAGCCGTTCTGTTTTATTCCTTGGTTATTGAGGTTATCAATAAGAAGGCAATAAGTTATGTATTGAAGATACTTTAAGGAAGCAATAAGGATGGAATAATAAAAAAAATTGAAATGCGACAGGAAAAAGTGAAATCATATTTGACAATCATGTAAAATAATAGAAGATAAATGAGTCCAGTCGAAACAACAGAAGTTTTCTAAACACAAAATGTAAATTATAATATGCGCTATGCATAGTGGCCTATGGGATTTCATATGAGCGGTTCAGTTCTCAAGCGAAACATAACACTCTCTTCAAAATATATGTATTTTACAACGACTTTTACTTTTCATACAGTCTGCTTTATTGTGAGACGGCAGTGGCGAATTGTTTACATAAGAAACACACTGCGAGGAGTTAGCCTAGCGAATGAAGTTCTAGAGTAGGGGTATGTCGTCTGAATCAATGCATTTTTGTGGATATGTTTGATTCCTGATTAACGACACAGTAAAGTCTCACGTTTAAATTTATGTTGATCTACTCATTTTATTAGCTATTTGTGTGTACTTTAATGTGAATACTTGTGAGAATAAAAATTAAGTGCCAATTGTGGCCACCAAATTTGGTCACCAATGCCAATTGTGGGTGCGTCACTTCCTCGAAATTTACATATCTCGGTTCGAAATCCATCGCCAAAAAACCCACACTGATATATTTTGTCGCTGATTTTTATTCTAGTGTGGGACCGCCGCTGTAGAGTAAAGTAATAAGTTTGTTTGTCGCTGGAATCATGACTTGGTTCACTACGAACTGCAATTGTCATGGTTCGGTCAACCAATGCAATGAACGGTTTACGTTAGATGAAATGGCGGACAATGAGTTGACACTATATTACGTGAATGTTTGAAAATGACTACAGGTGTTTAACCGGCCAATTAAATCACCTGACTTCAAAGGAAAACATTTTTTAAAATTTATTATTTCACGTTGCAATTTTTGTCTCTCTTGAATTTATTTTATCTTACGTGAGTTGGTCAGGATGCACGCGTCATAAATTGTTTGTCATGCAGGCCTATATTATTCAAAATTGCGTGTCTTCGAATTATTTGACGTGTAAGATTTGGTTTTCGTTATGTAAAATAGCACACAGGAAACGTGATAAAGACAAACGGAAACATAGCATTCTTCACTAGCCAATCACAGGACAGGACTAATAACTTTTGTGCATATTATACACTTACCGGAGGTCTTAACCTACAGGTTATTAAGAATGACACGTTTATGGTGTGCTATGTTACATGACAAAACCCCAATCTCTCACGTCAAATAAGTTGAGGACACGTCATTTTGAACAACATACATAACCAAAAATTTATGACCCCTGCCTTTTGACCAAGATCATGTAAGATAACATAAATTGACGTGAGACAAAAATTGTAACGTGGTTTTCTTTTTGTATAACACATTCATACGCCTATATACAACGTCATATTTATGCGTCATGCTTAAGATAACGTCATTTGTTGGAATTGTCGTCTCATATATACGTCACAGTTATAACGTCATAATTGTCACAGTAACGCGCTGCCTTGAAGCTGATGTTGCAACAACGAAGTAAACTGCTTAAAAAAGAGAAAATGTCTCCAAAAGAAAAGACGAATGGGAGCTGGAAGAAAGCGGCCCGAGCTCATGTAACAAGGTTTTTCTATGGGACCCCTGACGACTGTAAACCTTTGAAGATAACGCTTGGATTTCCAGTTGGCTTAGGCATTGCCTATGTTTTGTACATTATGTTAATTGAGCCCTTAAAAATATCCGAGTCAATGCGTCTTTCTCTTGGAGGTATTCTTGGTTTCGGGGTAGCTCTTGGTTTTGCTCTGTCTGTTCAGGTCAGGTGCATGATTTCCTTGTTAATCCCCATGTTCTTTAGCAAGGAAGGACGAACTTACGTGGGTACATTCGCTATTGCTTTGTTAATCTCAGGGCCTATTACTAACATAATGACAAACGGTAAAGAAGTCACTAGATCTCTATCATGCACCGTTGAGCTTCTAGCTAACAATTCCAAATTAGAAACAGATTTCAATATGAAACCTCTGCAGAATTTTGCTGAACAGCTTCAGATCGGAGGTGAGTTATACATGGAGACTATGGCTGCCATTGATAAAGCCTTTTATCCTATTCGCAAAGAAATGACTGACACCAGTGAAGAAGATTCCATTCGAAAGAGGTCAGACACAGTTGACAATGAGTACAATGAGCCTTCGAGAAGCCACGAGATCGACAAGCGTTATAGCGGGGTGGATTATAGCCCCGAATCTGGGAAAAAGGAGAAAAAATATAGGAAAAAAGTGGACTTTCGGTGTGAAGATGTTTTTACTATCGGAGTTGAGAGTTGTGTGAAAGAGTTTCAAGCAGCAGAGGCTAGGTGCATCGATTATTTGCCACTCATCGGATATATTTTGTGTTTACCTCTTAAATTAACTATACTCTGTGATTTGGTGTATGTTTTGAAAAGTGCTTTGGATATTAATTGTGATTCTGTTAATATCATAGACCCAGGAGTAGGAGAGGCTTATGTTACATCGGAGGATTCAGTCGATGAATTCAACAAGGCATTCGAAATAGATATGAACTATAGGTTTGAACATGCAGACGAGCCAATTCATATTCTTACTGCAAAAGAGATAGCGGTAAATATTGAAAGGGAGTTCGATTCAAGACAACTAATTGTCACACAGGTTCTCAATCTAATGCAAATAGCGTTAGGCTTTGCTTTTATTCTGCTCTTCAAACAAGCTTACAACTATACAAAGTCCTACGTCACTAACATCAACTTTGACAATATTTACATTACTCCATACTTGAAGAAGATTGACGCTCGACGGTATGATTTGGGCAAGTCTACTCTACTACCGCTGAAACAAATGGAGAGAAAAAAAGCCACCGAGTCATGGACACCCCTTTTGCGTTCAATGGAGAAGTCAAAGCTCATCAAAGGAAGTATTCGACTACTCATCAATGTATTTTTTGTTTCGATGATAGTCATAGTAGATCAGCTTTTATATGCAGCATTGGACATGATTCAAAGAAACAGCCGAATTGATTACAAACAAACAGGAGTTCACGAGGTGAAAGTTGAAATAGAGGGCACTGGCTTCATGGCAAACATTGTGCGCAATATCTTGTCTGGATTTGATACACACCACGCTATAGATGAGATGAGTACCAACTTCAACTGTCTCCCTAAGCCTATCCCGGTCAGAGCAAGCACGGTTTATTCTATATACGGTGTTTACATGACCATGTGGATTCTCATCTTATTTGAAGCTTATGGATTACGGTTGCGAAGAGTTATCTGTTCATTCTACTTTCGGAAACGTGAAAAGAGCAGAGTGCTGTATTTATATAATACTATGCTGAAAGAGAGGAGAGGATTTCTGACCCACGCAAAACGCTTGATAAAGAAAAGGGCCAAAAGAGCAGAGTTAAAGAAGGAAGTCGGCATATTTTTTACTCTTCGGAGAAAAATGCCACGCTTATGCGGTTGTTTGAAGTACTTTAAGTCTGGTAAAAACGTTTGTTTAATTTGTGAGGATTTGGAAGGTCTGGAGTTTCATCACTGTGAAACAGACGGTTGTGATTTCGGGTATTGTGCTGCATGCTGGGAAGACGTAGAGGAGAGATGTTACGCATGCGCACCACCAGAGGAACTGGATCTGAGCACAGATGCATCTTCAGACACCTCAGACTCGTCCAATTGAATCTGGCGGTCACACACCAATGCATTAACAATATGTTAATGTGTCAGTGTGTGTCGTGTCTAGGATTGAACATTAAACACCGTGTTAACAACCATTGGTGTCGTGTTAAGGATGTGAAAGACAGCTTTGACAAGTGTTGGTATCGTATATAGGATTGAACGTAAAATACGGTTTAACGACCGTTGGTATCGTGTCTAGGATTGACAGTGAAAAACAGTTTTAACAACCGTTGGTATCGTGTCTAAGATTGAAAGTGAAAGACAGTTTTAACAACCGTTGGTATCGTGTCTAGGATTGACAGTGAAAGACAGTTTTAACAACCGCTGGTATCGTGTCTAGGATTGAAAGTGAAAG
>JAQQZZ010035658.1:0-10571 GCA_030265115.1 Mopalia vespertina | reverse complement strand
TTAACGGAATTTGGTGAAATGCAATACCATCCGTCTTCTTAATAAGGGGAAGCTACATACCAAGTTTGAAGTTTATCTGTGAATTTATTCTCTACTTATCGTGTTCACAACAGATACAGACATGAATATGCTAAAATTATGTAATAATGGCCATTTCGTTTAACGGAATTTAGTTAAATGCAATGCCATCCATTGTCTTAACAAGAGGAAGCTACATACCAAGTTTGAAGTTAATCGGTTTTCAAGCTAGCGTGTTCACAAACATTTGTGACGGACGGATGGCCGGAAGGACGGAAGGACGCCGAGTAGCATTTCTAAGTCCCCCCCTACTGTAGTAGTGGTGGACAAAAAGAAGTCCCTTGACAATAACGTCAAGTTGTATAGCGTTAACCTTAACTGTAATGTATCGTCATAACATTAGAGTCAAAGTTTCAACAAAAGAGAGGGGGATTTGATCTCTGTTTTTGTTCCATGTAATTTGGCCTGTCCATATAGAATTCAGAATATTTTGTTGATCGAATTTAAGTTTTATCCATATAAAGTTTTATAACTTGTATTGAATTCTGAAAGTCTTTAATAATGACTATATAGTACATGACTGTCTCTATTGTTTCAGTTTATCTACAGTGCTCTCCTGATATCTGTTTTGAACGCATCAAGAAGCGAGATAGACAAGAAGAATCCTGTGTACCAAAGGTGGGTTCATATCAGTATCCCATTAAAGTGGAAATCAACTAGAACTCGTGTGAAGTACCTAACAAATTAAACTTCATGGATTATCAACTTTTCAGTGCATAAACTAACACTGTTTTCATGCTTCATTGTCTACAATGTCATTGTCAGGGGTGGTTTTCTTAACTTATTGGACTGCAATGTAGTGGTACAGATATCCTGAAGTACTTAGAAAAACCCTGAACATTTCTTGGAATTTGTTTTTACTACAAAAGTAGTAATATCTTTGTGTTAGCTGTGCTATAAAAATGACAAACAATAGCATTATGGCTGTGTTGTTTCAGAAACTCATAGACGATCTCCATAATCTCCATGAAGAATGGTTGATACAACAAAAACACTTCAAGTCTCCAGCTCCAGTATTGGTAATTATTGGAACATTTCAATGTTGAATTTAAATGTCTTCACTATCATGTAATCACTTCTGATTAAATTTCTTCCACAGTACCATAGACTTCATCAGGTTTTTAAAAAATATAATGAACAATATCTACTTAGTCAGACAGTAAACATTGTTCCATGCTGATATACTAGTAGATTGTATTCCTTCTCATTTGAACAGTCAATCAAACATGATTATTTATAACACTGGTAAGGGTGACTTAGATGGTAGAGTCCAGTCCTTTAAGTTTTTTTCTCACAGTGCAATTTGATTGGTGCAGAAAAAAAAAAATAAGGTGATCAATCAAAACGCCACAAATAAGGGAAATTCCCTACAAATCGCACCATGAGAATTCACCCTAACAAGTCAGACTTTAATACAGATGGATTTTCTTTCCCACTCAGCGCTTACTTTAATAGGTGAGAAAATATTAATTTGTATGTCACTGAGACAGGCTTCATATAAAGGAAACACCTTGCTAAAGAATGTAATTAAACAAATTGTAATAAATGAGTTATTGTCTGTTGACCAGGTAATGCAGATTGTAAAGATTGCTTATGGCTTCAGTGTATCCACTTAATATCAAACAAATAAACAATGAAGTTAAGTGCATGATAGATTACTGATTTTTTGTTTAATTATAGGTCCTAGATGCAAATAAAGAATATGGCCATCTTACGAGGGAATATGAAGTCAAACGTCAAGAAATACTCTGTGGTTATTCATGATACTAACACAACATTTGTGGTTATGTTATCTTTAATGGATGGGTCCAATTCATGTAGGAAATCCATACAGTGCCAATATGTGTGCTTCCAGTTCAGGATACAGCAGGGGTTAAACAGTTTAAAAAGGCAGATACTTTGATATATATTCATCATAGAATCTCCGCATTCCTAAAAAGTAAAGAACACAAAATCATGCTCTTCAATTTAAAGCCTTGTTCTTCATAGTGGTGCAATATTCGACACTTGGACCTCAAGTCATTTATAGTTAATACAGGAGGCAATGGTTTATGTATTTAACTGTTACAGGATTGCACAGTTTTGTGGTTTATACACTGAAAACTGTGCCCTTTTAATACATGTAAAATCGTGCAGAAATGGCATTGTTGTTTATTCATTTCAAACATTTTCACACTTGTCCGATTTATTAATACATGTAAACTCTTGAAATGGCTATATTCTTGTATATACATGTACATTTGACCAACTTATTTAGTCAAATATTTTGTAATTTTTTCTAATGATATTAATCTCGAGGCACATTGTAAGTGCTATGACTTTCCAACCTCAGAGCGGTGGACTTCTCCACAACTATTGGGGGTAAAATGAAACCATTGCTGTAGGACTCGAGGTGTTGTGTTTATAAACAGTTTTTATATCAATCCTTTTTTGTGAATATTATTTATATATTAGTAGTTGCAATAAATAAAAGGCACAAATTTGTTCTCTAGTTAGTTCCTTCTGCGGGTGGATCAAACAGGTCTTGTCTTCAAGCAATCAGCTCTATGCAGTTGATCAATTCTTTCAAACTGTTAAAATGTAATTGGGAAGTAAATAGTTTCTCAACCTGCATGTACAGTTCTCAAGTAATCAGTTGCTTGTAATCAATTGGTGAAACATCTTTTCTTCCCTCAACACTGCTGAGATCATTCGAAACAAAGTTTCCTTCATCAGAGGGCATGGCACCACAAAATCAATTTCTTGTGCAGTATATTATAGCTTCCTTTCATTATGTTTTGTGCCAGCCCTTGAAGAACTCTGCGAAAAAAAATTATAAACAACCAATCACGGACAGCCATTCCATTCATTGCTTCTGTTCGATGGGACTCCTGCACTTGACTTGCACCCAGTTGCAAGTGAGTTATACATGTTCTACCGACCTGAGCTTGCCTGTGATCGAGTTGACACAAATATGATCATCAGAAATGGCGACAGAGTTGAGTTGCGGATGAGAAATTTGTAGAAATTCACAAACATTTTTTTTCGTTGTATTTTACAGCAATGAATTTTAAAATATATAAAACTATTAAACAGGTTAACAAGTGTTGACTTTCCTAAAATCTTCCGCGATCCTTTGTTTACACACCTTCATGGCCGTAGCCATTTTGTCTAAATCATGTGGTCGCCTTTTGAGCATGTGTGGATATTTCCAGGCGACCTGAGCATAATAAATCTGCGATCATTCAGAGGCTTCCAGTTGCTGACAATTGCAGGATTAAAACAAAAACTCGACATGAGCGTTGTGTCCAGTTTCTGTGGGTCGCAGTCGACCTGCCAGGGCTTTAAGGTTATTCACCTTTCTGCCAAGAAACACAGGATGTAATACAAAGATATCACGTACAGATTGACTTCATGTTGCCCCGTATCTCTGAAAGCACTAGGGCAACAGGAAGTTTCCTCCCAACCCTCTGCTACATGTACTTATCCAGTGGCTGTGAAATAATGGGAAAAGGCTGCTGCGCTTGGTTTGTTTGGGTTTAACGCCGTACTTCAGGTTATTTCACTCCGAGGACGGCGTGCCAGCCCAATGGGTGAAGGAAATCACCCCACACCACTGGCAACAAATAAAAACATATCGGCTTCTTGTTCCTCTTTAGCTTGGATGGCAACAGGAAGCTCCCTCTAACCACCTGCTTCAGCGCATAGGAAATCTACGCTCATTGATCAGGGGTTATTTATATAAATCCATCTGTTTTAATCCGCTGACTTACACCTTGGAATTGGCAGAACAGGGTAAATAAGGTCCTGTCATTTGGGGCGTTTCAGACTGCAGTTGCCTATGTCTTATCTGTGGCCACAGCTGTTTAATTGACTGTTGGTAACCAATCAAGATATTAATTGGAAAAGTTTGTCCAATCATCCAGAAATAGGCCTGCTTTTATCAGAGGATATAAAGAAAGGATTTCTGGAAAACCGATGATTTATGAGTATTGAAATCGAGAACACAAAGTAATTAAAACTTAGTAAGGCCATATGCATAAAGACCAGATCTCCTACATAAAATGTTCCTAGTATGAGACATCATTAATGCACTCAAATTTTCGACATTGAAATTTTATTCTTAACAAAAATATCTTCATATAAATGTCACAATTGAATTATCATGACTACATAATGATAATTAAAATAGTATCAAAACATAAATTGTATCGCAGGTGTATAATTTATCACAAGAGTATTTTAGTATTCACCAATCGCTAGAGTTTTAGTCAATGGCAGCTATCACTGAAAATGCATTCTCAAAATAACAGTAGACTTCATTAAAAATATGTCTCAAAAAAGTTTAGTTATTCAAAAGTCTGACTTAATGAGAGCTTCAAAATCCGACCAGTATCAAGATGTTCATTCAAAATAGTTGCAAAACATTAAAGATGTTGGTTCATTCGCCAACCACTAAAGCAGCTTCAATGGCAGCATCAGCTCCAGCTGACACCGAGTCCTGGTCTTTCTACAACACAAACAACACCCATGTTCAGCAACTTGTGAATATTGATAATGACAAAGACAATTATTGATTTGTTTCTAGGAATTATGTAATAAAGTTTTATAGTTATTAATGATGTTTGCCAAAAGGGACCATCTGTTAATTAACTACATGTTCAGCAAAGGATTTAAATTGGAGTGCTAAAAACATTTCTATCCTATAGTTAATATTTTACTTGCTGGTATCTTTGAAAAGCTATAAACTCACAGGTTTGCATGCCACTAGGTTTGTGCACATTAGTAAATATTCAAACAGAGATAAGACATTTTTTAATTATGTAACTACATATATCTTACTGTATCTGCATGACCAGTCATTAATGAAAAGCTGTAATAAGATTCTCAAACTTTTTGGACAAAATTCTTTTTAAGACCTGGATCTGGGAAAGCACCCACCTTTTGTTCTAGAATCAATAGATTACACAATCTCTTGACTTCTCGTGGTTTAGCCAGCAATGCTGACTCCCTGTTCATATGGTCTCGTAGGGCTTTCCTCTGTTTACGATGGTAGGATAAACTCTCCTTGTGGCCCTTCTCAATCAGCCTAGAAATTGACAAAATTCTCAACCTTAGACACTAAGTAAGCAACTGCAGCCAAAAACACCAGTAAAACGTAACCTGATTCATGGATAACATTATTATGTCTGCAAAAGCATCTGCTTTTGAAAGAGCAGTAGTTAAAATGATGGGATAAGTGCCACTCCAGGAGTGTGGAGTCTTTAAGTATGTAGCTAACAGCTAACAGGTTAATATCTACTTTACAATATGGAACAACTCCCTAGGTTAACAATTAGCATCACACAACCCACTAACTTATAATACACATAAATAGACAGAAAATCTGTATTTAAAGTCTCAATAAAATTAAAAGTCAACACAATTATTGAATATGAAATTATGCAATTAAAAAAGTACAACAGATAAATTTAACATTTTCTGGCAGCATTAGTTTTGTATTTAAAAATTATGAAAAGATTGATAAACTTCAGGTGCCAATAGGCATAAGGTAGGTAATTTGGGGATAGAGCAGAACCAGAACAAAAACTGGTACATGTATAACTGTGTGCATAAACACATGATGCAAAAAAACATAATTCTTGGATGTTTTCTTAACTTACATTTGATGTTTCTTAGCAATGTCTGTAACAACCTTAAATGATTCCTTGATCACATCACGATATGTTGGAGCATCCAGAGTGAGTAAGTTAAGGAAAATCAACGTAAACATATCAAAACTTAGCATTGTCACTATGTCTTCCTTGGCCTATCAAATAAGTCTCAATTAAATATTATAAAAGGTAGTGAATGGGGTTGGTCAGTGGTCAAAAAGGGAGATAAATATGTTACTCATATAATTGAAATTACCGCCTATGTCATTGACACTTAACAATATCATTTAATGGCATTGGTCAAAATGGGAGATAAATATCACCAAAATTGTCACATATACCATTGACTAACAATAGTATGGTATGAATATGCAATTAAATTGAATGGTTAGTTAATGACATGGGTGGCTCTGCCAGTTATATGAGTGACAGATTTATCTCCCCTTTTGGCCAACCCCATTGCCAGATAGACTTGAATAAAAAGATATGCTGGTAGATTTTCTAGCTCTGTTCTCTGGACCCTGAGTATAGTGCCAGAGTTAGAATCCAGGTTCTTCATCCTCAGGAAATGAGCGACCAGTGGACAGTGGCCTTGTACGTTGAACACACCTCTCACAAAGTCTGGTCCTTTACAGGCTGGGTGTGACTGGAAAGAAAACAAAAATTAAATTTGATTAGAAGTATAAAAAATGATAAAATTCACTACACGGGAATACAAAAACTGGTTTGTGACATGAACCCAAAACATATTAATCATCAATTAGTCCTTTTATTACAAACCAGATCCTCTCATATAGAAGCCTTACACTATTTTCGTTCATTTGATCGGAGTAAGATCAAAATAATATTTTTTTAAAATCTTCAAAAAAACCAGCCCTTGCATAAAAGTTTATGCAACAATGCATATGTAATCAAACAATGTGATCAAACACTATACCTCGGTTTTATAGGTATCTTTCTCAAGCTGTGTTTTTGAAGCTATGGTTGGAGTGTGACTAGGATATAAAGATTTCCGCCTCTTCTTGTCACTGGAATCTTTCATGAGCTCTCGTATTGGAGTAAGGGCTTCCACCAATTGGTTAGGATCAACTCCACTCTGTTTCTCTGGACTCTCATAACCCTTTTTCTCCACAGATGCTCGAGGAGTTGACACCGCATGGGGCTGGAGAGAACCAGCAATTGATTTACGAGCGAAGCTGACTCTGTTAAGTGGGTTGTTGTTAACAAAACTGCCCCGTTTCTTAGAGCCATGGGTTTTCATAGAAGATATTGAGCTAGAATGGTTAAGATTCGAGTTTGAACTGTACACACTCAAATTATGGTTTGAAGACCCACCTAGGTTGTCCAGGAAATCAAAACTCAAAGACGCCGCTGGAATAAAGCAGATGAGTGTTAAGAATACAAACATATTCAAATCTTTTAGTGACTAATATAAAAATTACATTTCATATGCAAATTTTAAAAGGCTTTAAAATTACTAAGCGAAAACTAGACTTGTTTTAATCAAGATTTCTACAAGAATTCTAGTTAAAACCTTAACTTGTTAGAATTTAATGTCTGAAGATTTTAAATCGAATATTGAGCTATTCAAAGTTCCAGGAAACATTTTGGATTGTCAAAAAACTCAAAATTCCAGTAATTATGTCAAGTTGTTCTGAAAGTTTCTCAACTTTTCATTCTGTGGAAGGATGTGAGATAGCATTTTCAAGGTGTAAGGCTTTAAGCCACAATGTATGTCTTTACAAAAACTTAAAATCTCTCACCTGCGTACAAAACTACATATGTAGGTTATAAAAACATCAGAAATTTATACAGCATGTGTTAGGTTACTTAAATTTGAATAAAAAAAGAAAAATCCTTCGAAGTATATTTATTTATTGTTCAGGTCAGGAAACATCATTTTGATGATAGACAGGCATTGAATAAGTCAAACAGCTCAAATTAAAAAAAAAGGTGTGTGGCATAAATATTGTTTGTAACATTGCTCATATGCAGATCCAAAAGATGACATGCAATATGAAAATCTGAGAAACTTGGTAACAATGTGGTATTTTATCTGTAACATTGAGTTGTCTGTGTCAACAACAAGGAGACCAACTGAGCTTCCATAATATTTGACATTAAATTCACATTACCAATGAAGAAGGACATAATCATTCCAGAGTTTTAAAGATATTTGGATTTACATAAAACTAAACCAAAAAGATGAACATTTTCCAATCAGAAAATCTGTAACTTTCCTTACATTTTTTACTCTTTTGATTGAGTATTTCCTCTCTGGAGGTGATGTTTTCAGGTTCTAATTTACGTAGATTCCATTTCATCCAGCTTCTTGGGGCAGGTTTTGTTCCTGGAAATTAAAGAAAAACCTTCTTTCACAGTAAATGGTTGTGAATGGTTTTCATGTACACATAATCATAATCTCAATATTTCAACTTTATTTAAGGAGACAAAGCAATTAATAAGCCGGCAAAGTACTTTCACTTTTCAAGATTTATAAACAGCAATCTCATGGTAAACACACCTTAAAAAAATAATAAAAAACTATTTGAATTCAAATAAACAAAACTAGTATTTCTCAATATAAGAAGTGAAAAAAAACTGCATAATCCTGTTAACTGCCAACATAGAAAGTTTGTTTGTATGTATGCCTATGATCAGCAATAATCAGTGAATATTACCCAATCATCCTTACTTGCCTGGACCCAAGTGATACTCTAATAGGTAAAGCAAGACATCAGGTTTAGATTGTCTAAAAACTACACTTCTGCTCATTTTATAAGGTGGGTATTTTTTTTGGTTTCCTTTAGAAAATAAGTAAGAATTTTACCGGTCATCCATTCAGACACCAGGCACACCACATATTCCTTAAAACTTTCCCCAAATTGTCTGTAAGAGTCCGGGAAAGCCTCACAGTAGGAAGCGTACACAGCCTGCCCCATTAGAGTCGGGTAAAACTGAAAGTAATATTGTACAGTAAGACCATGTATCTGTAGCATTTAAACATCAAACACAGTTCTGAAGACCAACTAAAAGTGTCAAAATATTTAACCATCTACAGACTGACTCAGGCAAAGGATATGTAATTATTACCAGTTACATGTTATCATTTCAAATTATAATACACATGAAAACTAACAAAACTATTGTTTGAAAGTAGGAAAGATGTTAATGTCTGTGCTGATTAAGTCTGTTAAAAAGACAAACAATCTTGAGATAAATACCTTGAAGAATGAGTCTTTATACTGTGGCTCCTTAGCAAATAACATGAGCTTTACAAAGTTATGAGAGACTCTGTTGAAGAGACGATGTTGAGAATGCTGACTAGGTTGGAATTTGTCCAAAAAGGTATACCAGAATAAATCCTGTTCAAAAAACATACCAGTTTTATACATTATGATTCATGATAGGATAAAGTGGGTCAGTCTCAGATAACTGAACATGGCTGCATTTGAATTCTGATGCTGTTTGTTTGATTGAGGTTCAAGTCTGTAATCTAGGATATTTCACCTATATGACAAACTGTAAACCCAATAAAAACCATCCCTGCAATTACCAGAGCCATGTGATGTGACTCCCTCATATATTACATTGGGTTTGTTTGATAGGGGTTAAATGTCGTACTCAAGGATATTTCACTTATAGGACGACGGATTGTCCACTTCACACTGCTTTTTGCTTAAATAAGATGGACAACCAAGAGTAAGCCTAGTTAAAAATCACCCCAGGAATTGCAGCAGCTACATCATGTGACTCCCTCATATACCTGATGGTCTCGAGCCCGTGAGAGGTACTACAGTCTGATAGTAAACTACTCATGATCTGTGTTGATGCTATAAATGGTAAAGTAGTTTGTAACCTGTTTATCACAGGCTTATTCATTTCAAATATTCAACAGGATCTTCAAAATCAAGCATTCCACACTACAAATAAAACAACAACATAATAAAGCTTAAAGAACTAAAAAAAATGAATAAAATAATAAACTTACACAAAGTAAAGCTTGAGAAAGATCTGAATAAAACAACTGTTCATATATAGGTCTATATGCAGGCTGAAAAAAGACATAGTAAGATAATAATATAAAAAGGCAAACACAAACTCAAATTAAAATTCATGCTATTAATAAACTATTATATAAACTGTATTATAGCAAAAATAAGAACTAGAAGAAGAAAATAGTTTGGGGAACAGGTGCTGTTCAATAAATAACAATTCACAACCACTCCAGGATATTTTGTACCTCCAGTAGGTGACACACCAACCAAAGTTGAACCTTATAAATAGAGAACAGTTTCCCACTTGAAAGCTGTTATTACTGGTGTGTTGCAATTTTGTAGCTAAAAGTAAGATCTTTCTACATTCGAGATCAAAATTTAAATACTATTCAATTTTTATATGAATATTTTTATATTTGCACTTCATACTGTTGACATTTGTAAACATGATTTAATTCCTTTCGGGATACAATAATGTTTTATCTTATACTAACTTTCTTGTTAAGGTTGACAGAAGCTGTGGTAACCAGATTTAAGATCTGTAAGGCAGGTAGATCATCTGGTAAAGGGGTGATATCTGTTTGTTCATAGCCAGGGTACTGTTGTAACTGAATATCAAACACAACATTAAATACTTGTAAATCAATAAAAATCAAACTATACAATAACTCAAACTCAAATTCCAGTCTATTTGGGCCTGTAACCCAAAGGTCCCAGGTTCAAATCCAGGTGGAGGCAAGCTAATTTCTTTCTCTTCATTTATTCAAAATATATTTCTAAAAGCGATCACACTGGCACAGGGATGTAGATTAATTAAAATCGACGAATCATCTTATGTTCTAGATAACTCCCAGAGAGAAGT
>JAQQZZ010035647.1:0-10571 GCA_030265115.1 Mopalia vespertina | reverse complement strand
TTCTTAATAAAGCAGGCAGTTGTGATTATCTGATTCGTTTGAAAACCAAAACGTCGTGGTGACCATAAATGTAGTAAACATTCAGTGATATAATCATTTATTTGACTGACAGACATCACATTTGTTTATTATCTAAAATCATTTTAATACGCCTTCTGAACAACGAGTTTATTAACAATAAATAACTTTACACAAACAGATTTGACTTTTTGGTCGGCTATAATTGTATAAGTGAAAAGAACAGTTAAGTTGAATGACTTTATATGTCTCGTTTACCGATGAGTATTATTTTAAGCAGTTACAGATGAGTTTGTTACATTACAAGTTCAAATCTACTCAATGAATTATCCACCATTAATGCAATCAATTTTTTAACATCGCCTTAAAAATCATTTTTATGCGCTATCAGAACAATATGTCTTTAACAATAACTTATTTTTCATAAAAACGCTAACCTAAAGAGTTTGTTATATTAATGGTTAATGGTAGCAAATTTTAACATCGAATTTTAAATTTAAAAAAAAATCAGCTTATTTGCCTTAAAAAAGGAAATGTATTAAAATAAATAAATTTTACACAAAAAGTCTATTTAAAAAAAAATTGAATGTTTATTTTACATTACTAAGTCACAGGCACTTATATCTAACTGATAACCGTCCGTTGTCGCTAGATATTACAGAGAAGATACATATAATTATTATTATCATTATTAAGCAATAGACTGGCTTCTCATTTGCTAATTTACCATATCCTCTATTATAAATACTTTGTTTGTTCTCTGTAATGTCACTAAATTTTATCATAATTTGGTGGAGTCACCATACTTTAATAGATGTATTCTTCTGAAAGTGTAAGTAGGTTATTGTGGGTTTTTGAATCGCGATTTAAAAAAAAAAATTACATTCGTGGTTAAAACTTTTTGTGTAACTTTTAACAATTAATCCCAAACGAATTCCAAAATATTCCATATTTTTGTAATTGCTTAATTTTAATAGATTCGTTGTTCTGAAGACGTTTTGATCAAATTCGATGTTAAAAATGTTTATGTATCTATAGCTGACAATTCATTGGGCATTTTATAACCTCAAATGTGACAAATTTTGAATTTCCAATTTTTGTTTAAAACAAGTTATTCTTTATAGGTTCCTTTTTCTAAAGGCGCCTATTTTTTAAGAAAAAATACATGAGTGGGTGCACATTAAGTGTACGTATTTTCTCTCCAGACCTTCCCAGTCGGTGTATGCACTACCTAAGATAGTTTAAATAAACCGAAATATAAAGTCAAGATGAATTGTTCATCATGTTTGGGTTGTCACTTTACTCTACAATGTGAAACTTAACAGTGGATATTCAAATACATCTTTTATATAAACTTCAAACCAAAAAATTACTTCTGGTCGAAATGCAAAAGTGTGTTGCCTTAGTGGTTGGCTTTAGTGGATGCCTTAGTGGTTTGCCTTAGTGGCATCCTCAACCACAAATGCAATATTGTTTTTTGTATCTCATTTTTCATTTTGGAGATTGGCATTTCTAAGTCAATTATAAAGGTACAGTAATAGAATGCATGCACATATTTGTGGAATGCTTGGATACTCGGAGTAGAATTGGGTGAATACCATATAATAAATGTCGACAGAAAAGAATACAGTGATTTTTTTGGTGCTTTTTTTTTATATCAGAATGTAACTTCCAGAACACCATAAATAATTTGTTTTAATAGGTAGCGCTTAAATATAAAAGTTTGCTAATTTTTTTCTCCAAATTGCCCACAAAGTAAATAGTATATAAAAAAACATGTTGAAAAACATTTGACAAAATGTAGGTCGAACTTTAAAAACAAAGTCAGGCACTTTTTTGTTGAATACATTGTCAACTTCTAATTGCAATACACTTGAAGTCTCCACTATGAACCGTTATTGAAATTTTCTGTGTAGAATCTGCCAAAATCTGAAATGTCTGAAATATGCATTTATAGATTGGCTGTCAACTCATTCTTTTTTACCTATCAGTAGGTGTGTGAGCATGCCGATAGCTCTATTGAGTAGTCAGTGATTATGATACAATACACAATATTATACTGATTATTTGAATTACACATCAACATATCACGAAGATAATCACATCGGGGAAACTATTAACTCCTGTGATAATCCCATTAATCCCCAACACCTTGTCAATGACTGTTGAATAGGTTCACCGCAAAAATGCATTCATATCTCAAACTTAAGTATTTGTAATAAGAATTTCAAGTAGAATTTTCACTTTCATACACTTTGGATGGTTAACTTTAATTAAAACAGAGAATTTTTTTTATCTCAAGCTTTTGTACTTCCTATTTTTTTAGAGCAAATAAAACGCGTAATGTAATTCTTTCTCACTTTGCTTAAGGTCTGGCTCTAGCAAAAAGAGAAAGAATTAGCTGCAGATAACGAGTATTATTTGCTGTAAAAGAATATGACGTATTTTGATAACATGTTGCACACATTGAAGCACCATCCGCAGGTGACGTACTGTTGAGAGCTTCAAGGTGTTCCGATCTGAGCTCTGGTGTGACTTTCAATAAGCACATGCAATTACAATATGTTCTTATATACATGCATCTCTGCATAAGTCCGATGTGTTTTTGTCACAGCATGAGAACCGTAAGAATCAGGCTTTTCACCTTTATGACGTACTGCACCTCATGATGTACATAAAGCTAGATGGTAACTGCTTATATCGATTTGGTCATAACAGACTTATGTGTTGCATTCAATGTCTAAAAAACACATTAGTGCCAAAGTTGACGACGTTTGGTCAAGGCTGAGAAAGATTTAGCTGCAAATAACGAGTATAATTTTATTTAAACGAACATGACGTACTTTTGATAACATGTCCACGGATGACACACTGGTAAAGACAACCCTGATTTCTTAAGACAGAGTTTCGTCTTGAACTTGCTGATGGAACTTATAACAAGCAAATGCGATCACTACAAGCTCTTTCTCTGCATAGGCATACTTTTGTCATAACATGTGAACCGTTAGAAACAGCCTTTTCACCATTAAGACGCACTGAACCTTATGATATTTAAAGCTGGAGGGTTACTGGTTATATCCTTTATTGGTCACGACTTTTGTATACAATGTCCAAAGAGCATCTTTGCATAAAAGTTTTGATGTTTGGCTCCGGCTTAAAATAAACTTTGTAAAATAAATGACCATGCCCAGGAATCTGTGTAGAGCTGGACAATTTTCTGGTATCACCATATCTTTGATCACACAGACGTTTTCCAGTCCAAGGAAGACCATTCGTTTAAAGGATATTGGCGAGGTGTTAAAAATGGCGACAGCGGTAATTGTCAGGCAAATAAAACTCGCCTTAACGTTTTAAACACCATTCTTATCGGAAGAACAAACACCTACAAATAAGAGGCTTTTTGCTTTGCTCCAAAATTGACTGTTCCAAACTCCTACCGAGTCAAAAGAAGAGTGCCACCAGTCAATCACACAATTGAGATCAATGAAAGTCATTTCATCCGAGTGGATAACATCGATCACTTCCAGTCACTTGGTTCGTTTGCAGGTGTTTTGACATCAATACCACCAATACTTTAAAATTTAGTTCATACTGGAAGACGGGGAAGAGGATAAACAACTGACGTGACCAATAGATCTACTTTCACATGATATCTGGCCGGAAGACGACCCAATTCTCCATCAAAGAAATCGTTGTGATTTGCATTACTACATTTTGTAATATGTTCCTTTGTTTGGTGCCTGTTAGTAGAGGCCCTTCTACCATTGTACATTTACGTTATTGCGTATTTTATTCGAATAAAGGCACTCGGATACACCATAGTTGCTTGCATAATATGGTATCTACTATATATACGTTGGCTGGTTTATATATGAGATTGATGAATACAACTGGGCTTTGCCTATTGTATGAGCAGTGGTACCTCTGCATTCAACAATGGCACCATTGTGTGCTATGTCAAACAACGCCATTAGCGATTGATGGATTGATTGTGTTTTACGTCACATTCAGCGGTATTTCAGCTACGCTGTGGCGTGAACATAGTCTTTTTCTCTCCCGGCGAACAGCCTCGCGGGATATTCGGCGTTTATTTGACAGCAAATACAAATAGGATATAGAAAAATGAACTTTGGATACCATAGATATTGATAAAGTTATCTCTAGGTCACTAATTTATCCTTTCCGGCATATCACGAGATCAATATAATATTATTCAGACCTCACTGTACAATAATCTTCTTATGTTTTTGGTATCCCATAAATCAGTAAATTTCTGTGCTATACAGCCATGCGTTATTGGTGTTGTGTTCCAACGCGTGGAATATTATACAGCTTTTCAACTTTCTGGTTGGTCAGTTTCTGCACAAGAGAACAATTTCTGTTCATTGTTACCATGCAACACTTACGCGGGGTAGTTTGTGTGCAAATTTATGTAGTTCCAAACAATAATGGCTGACCTGCAGCTTGGCGATCTCATCTCATATCAGTGACACGAATGAACCTTTTGCAAACGCCTACAGATTCATTACAAAAGATATAACAATTCTACTCTCTTGTTCCGTCTGTTTGGTGCATTTCGGTCCAGTCGAAAACGATTAAATCGCTTACTGTTAACCACAACTGCCATCAGCACCAGGACTTTCTAACTTTCTACACAGCCATTGTTGTCAGGCTCTGTTGAAAGCATTCGGATGTCAAAGAAAGCTTCATCACCTTTCATATGGGCATTAAGGCCAATGTCGAGAAATCTATTCAATGGAAGTCGAGCAATCTGATTTTATCAATTTTTTTATCGTGCTATATAATAGCCGAGATGGACAAAATATGCTTAAACATTACCTTCCCCAAATTGAACTCGATAAGTTTTCATTTCATGGTTAGACGGTCTATGACATTCACCACCATCAATTGTGTTGGGTACATCTCTACTTAGGCAAATATTTAACAAACATAGCGACATGGTTTGAACGAGGCACCCCAAAACTAAGTAGAAGAGAACGAAACTTACATTCCCTATGGGAGGCAATAGTTTCGCCTTCAATTATATGTCTATGTATTGCGCTTTTTCGCCTGTCGCTGTTGAAGTGGCCCTGTCGGCCATTTATAATATGGATAGACGTAGGAGTTAATGGTACAGTTTTACCAACGTAATGAGCATAACAGATTTCAGAAGAGTGATCATTTTAAAGAGTGGCTTTATTTCGAAAATCAAAAAAATGCATTCAAGTTGCTGCTGTCAGTTTTTAATAACGCTGTTGGCATTTTCCTGTTCTCCAGTTCTTTTTAATATACTTAAAATTTCTCCACGTCTTAAAGATGCAACCTCACATAAAAATAGTATTTAAACGACTTAATGTGAAAAGGCTGTAGTGATTGCTTCCTGTATTTAAAAATATACATTAAAGCCCTGTCACATCTTGAATGAATTTAAGAAAACGTGAGAGCCTTGCGTAGCCGCCATATTGTCCCGGTAGTCCACAATCAATTGGACTTCCCCAGCTGATGACACCTACCAGATGCCACTTTCTGACTGCACCTGAAATAAGAATAAGACCAGATGTTTTTAATCACAAATTAAGCAACTTTACCTTAGATTGATCGACAAATATTGACAAATGTAAACAGTACCATAACAAACCTTACACCGTTGTATTAGTAAAGGTATATGGTGAATTCGCAGACATTTGGAATTCTCCCTCATCTAAAACCGGAAAACAACTGAGATAGCGAAGCTTGTCCGGAAGTCAATGTGTTAGCTACCTTCGGTTGAGTCAATTTGTTTTTAACAGCTGGCATGTGAGAGTTGTTAATTTTCCAGACTATACTATAAGTCGTTTTTTTCAGTCTAGTCTAATAAAGTTAGGTAGAAGGCAATCAGTAAACTTGACACAAAGCATTATTTCATAATAAAACTTGATTAATAGTGACACGTCAAAACGGTTACTAAGTCGTTTTGTTGCACTCTGCATCATATATCGGCCAAGTCCGTTTTTGTACCATGCAGTCCATTATTTCTATCAAATATCGAAATAAGACGTATTTTATTAAGCGTATAGACAAAAGAAAGACATATGTGTTTAAAAATAGAATGGCTAAAATGTTTCGCCGCACAGAAGTCCCATAACCGCGGCACAGATGGTTCGTGCGATTCTTGGATGAGCATTGAGGCCATGTTTTTAGGAAGCTGACAACCTCTCTGTCTGTGACGAACGTGGTTTAGACAACGGGGACTTGTTAACAGAATAGATTGACCATGAGGGGCTTGAAATTAACTCATAACATATTAAACGATTAAACAATTAACAGTCAATGGACATAAGTCACTGGTTATAATAGCAAAACAACTGCACGAAAAAAAGAAAGGGAAAATGTGAGGTTAACAAAAAAAATAATGATATAGAAGAATTAACCAACATGAGATTGCACTTTTTATGTTCGGCTAGACAGCATGTCAACTTAATCTTCGCCATCGTGAGGCCATCAAGCCAGAATTAAATTCATTTGAAAAGAAGTTGTGTGAGCATCGGTCGTTCCAATAACTAATATTTTGTTAGAGGAGTTACCTTAGTATGCCGGTGATATCAAGGAACCTAGTGAATTTTCACAGAGGATGTTATGAAAAAAAAACCCGGATGATCCAATAAACAACTGGAACAGCAAAATAGAGAAGACCGCCCCAGTCACAATACAGAAGATAAAATACAAAGAGCGGCTCTAAGTCCGACTGGAAATGACGGTCAGGCAAAACAATCGAGTGGGAATCAACACAGTTAAAGTTTCCTATGTTAAAAGCTTGCACAATTACTGATAATTTTGAATTTTTTAAAACTTCGGCAACTGATAACTGGTCACTCAATAATGTTTCTAATAGCTTAAGTATATTGTGTTTAATAGTTCGCCTTATCGGCGTAGACCCCGAAGATGTTCTCAATGAGTAAACGTGGTGTAATTAAAATGAGTAAAGAGATATAAAATTTACTGACTATTGATGTCTTTGGACAAAACTGAGCATGGAAAGGGGGAATTTATTTCCACAGTGTTTTCAAGACCAAAGAAATATGGTTCTTGTCGTTCATAACGTGCAAACATTTTAAAATGTAAGTTTTTTTTCCACATTTATTTTGCTAATTGAAAAAGACTGTTTAATGGCATCGTTATATCTGACAAAAGCATACTACTCAGTGGCCATTCACATTGACTACATGAGATATTTGAAGAACATGTGGCAAAATAAACTTTATTGATACAAAACTCTGCCACTGTTTTATATTCAGCTCCTTATGACTTCATATGGTTATTCTATTCCTCACTTAACCAGAAATTTAAATATGATAAAATGATATTAAATTATCATTAAATAAATTACTTTGATTGTAATCGGTTTGTACCATTGCTCTGCAGTGTTTTAAGTCTCGGCTGATTTCCGGATGTGGGTTAATTGATAAGAGAAACGATATACAACAATTGCATTAAAGGAGGATTTAACAATACCTACCTAGGTTGCAGTTTAATTGGAATTATCCCAAATGTCAACAGTGTGGGAATTAGTTGCACGCGCTTTGCTTTCTGGTTATATTAGTTTTAATGTCCAACAGTGGTTTGTCAATTAAGGTAAACCTCCCTCAGTGATACATGTGTTTACAGGTCTCTCATACTGTTAAATGTGTTAAACACTGACTTCCGCACTAGCTTCGCCACCTCAATTAATTCAACAACAAAAATTTAGGAAATGTTAAACCAAACTGCAACCTAGCTAGTTATAATTTAATTAAGAACTTGTGTTAAACTATATAATATATGACCTTACTTTGTTGTTTGGAGGCAAGCCGTGGTTTAAAGGATATGACAAGCTATACCCTACTTGTTTACGCTACAGATCGTTTAGGACAACTGAACGCTAAACTGCATGATGTTCAGTGTATAGTAAACACGTACGATTGTGTTGGAATGTAATTTTTAATGTATTTCTTATCCTTTTTTTCAAATTGTCATTACGTATATCTTTTTGTTAATACATACCGGAACCGGAAATGACCATCGCCGGACCTCCTGAATCTCCATAGCATGCGTCGGTTCGACCATTATTCTGTCCTGCGCAAAACATGTACCTTGTAACCATTAGAGACAAGCCTGTGGACAGAATATTGCGTCAATTAGTTGGCATCAGTTGAGTTGTCATGTAGATAAGTGTGGCATCACAAGTCGTTGTTAGATGCAGCTTGGGGCGATCCTTCACTAACTACTATATACAATTCTATTTCTGAAACGCATTTTCCTGGTCACTACAGGCCTATTTTTATTCTCTCACTATATATAAATTTGAATATATATTTTGAATAAATGAAGAGAGAAAAATAAATATGGAAACGCCTGTCAGCGTTGTCGCGTTGGGTATGCTACAACAAACTCGTCAGAGACAATGCAAGTACAAACATAAGTGTATTAGCTAGACATGCAGCAGCCCAGTACCCCACCCACAGCATTGACCTAGCATTTATCAGCATTTACGAGTTTCGCCCCCAACTTTACGGTAAAAAAGTTTGAAAATCGCAAATCAACTAAGAAACAATTGAAAGCAGGCTTTATTCTAAACATTTGACATAGTTTATTGTTTACTTTGGTAATGCATATAACATATACATTTTAAGACCTGTAGCGGAACGTCCATTGTCAAACTTATTACTTAGTGATTTTAATAAAGTTGCTTTTAGCTTATGCGTGATGGCACACGATTCAACAGTCATGATGAAATGTTTGATCTCATGCGCAGCCCATGCACATAAATCATTGGAAGCTGACCAAATCGCAAGTGCAGTTAACATGGGCTACTGTAGAGTAAACTTACAATTGAAATAAAAGATACACATGTATATATGGGGATTCGATTGGGCTACTAGAAGGTGGAAAACTTCTAAATTTCAGACTTTTGGTATTACTCACCACGCTGAGCATACTTCTGTTCACAAGCTGAATTGGAAATGGTACGTATCTGTGCCACCTTAAGTAGAGTCGCTTTGTTAGATTTTTCAGTTTCTCCCCATCCTACTATAGTGAGTACCGACCCCGAGTTTACCAACGTGTCTGTCAAACGTTCACCCGCCGCATCCAAAGAAGTCAGGCAAATGGGAGAAATACGCGAATTAAAGGTGACTTTTCTGGATAAACGTATCAGAGCAACATCTGCATCTAAAACAGCCGGGTTGTATAGGGGATGAATTCGGATCTCACGGACCTACAATATATGGAAGGTACGTAAAAACTAAACTCAAAAAACATTTATTTGACAACATGTTGGGTTATGCTACATTTTCACAACCGTGGGTAGCCTATAGTTCCTAGCGACCCGATTTGATAACACTTAAAATTCTTTAAATTAGGAACAGTTAGATGCACAAACCTACTTCTCTATTTTTATTTATATACATGTAGCTATAGCTACTGAGTTTGAAGGCTTCAAATCGTGTAATTGCCCTACAGCCGTAAACCCATAATAGCCGGTAGAGGAAAAACTTGAAATTACACAGTTTTGTGTACTATAACTCTGTATCTCTAAACAAAGCTACATGGTATGACATGTTGCGAAACTTTGAATATCAAGGCGTCCATGATGCGTTTTGAGCAATAGGAACGTTTGGTCCGAATTGACACTACGGGCTGTCTGATTTGAAAATTGTGATGTTTGAACAGCGTTTCTTTATTCCATACGTCAAAATTAAATAAATTAATAAATAAATTAAAAAAATGTACTGTACAATATGCACATCTGAATGCATTCTTAAAACGGTTACTCGAAAACACATATACTTATTAATTTTAAACTTGGACCATAATGATCCTCTAACGACGATATAGTTGATTGTATTTTATATGATTCCAGAAAACCTTATGTCATTCATTGCGTAATTTAACAATATTCACCTCTAGATGTTATGAACCGATAACTTGAAACCAAATTCAATTAATACATGTTTTAAAGCAAAGTTACTATTCTATACTTAACTAAGTGCACACTTGTTGCGTTTTGGAATTAAAGATTGCAAAGCTTATATGCTCTTGGCAACGATCGCTTCTATTTATGTTAAGCACCATGCCATTTGCTCCGAGGGAAATCAATCGGTTCCCAACACTAACTGACAAAGAGTGGTTTAACCTGGGCCCGAGGTTATAAAAGTCCTTGAGTATGCTCAAGATGATATTTCGTGCTCAACTGAGTCGACTCCGGAGTCTGTGTTCGAAAACCGAGGTTATAAAAAAATTGAGAACGCTTTCTGTGCTCAGCTGAGCACGAATTCTGCGCAAGCTTCGGACCATGCTCAAGACCTTACATAGCGGAACTGCAGAGTTGTTTTGATAATTATATGACTGCAAATGACTCTTAACATATCTTTTTCGATTCGATTTTGAAAATTAGACGTTTATAATGGTCAAAACATTTTATCAGTAACAAACAAAATCGCCTCGAAGCAGCCGACAAATTCAGCGTAGTGCATTTTTACCTTCATTGACAGAAGAGCTCCACAACAGCGTGCTCAAGAGTTGGAATGTGCATTGAT
>JAQQZZ010035636.1:0-10572 GCA_030265115.1 Mopalia vespertina | reverse complement strand
AGCACAACCAAGATGTGAAGCGTTTCCATAATGTTGGAAAGTTAATTTTCCTCCAGTGCTAAGTAAAGACAGCATTGACACTCTTCAAACAAACAGCCTGTACTGGCTGTACAGTAGCTAGCCTAATAAATAGGACCTAGATGTTACACTAGATGTGTTATATCTATGTCTTATTTATAAGGCTAAGCTGTAACCAGAGTCGGCTAGATACAGGCATCGTCAATGCAGTCTTACGCTTTATTGACGCTTTATAGAGTAGGCTTATATGTTGTCGATGTAGCCTACACATGCAGTTGCATGACGCAGTGTCCATATTTCGATAGTAAAAAATCAGTACCGACATTTCCGGGGGTCCCTGGGTGGTCAAACCGACATCTGTCACCAAACCGACAAGTCCCCTGTTGAAAATATCGACAAATAACCATAGTGAAGATACTACTTCAAAAGAAGAACGGCGCTTTCGTTTTCTTGAAAACAACGCAAAAACAGCGCCCCCCCAGATGGAAGAATGGTCAGGCGAAGAGAGGTGTGACCCTTTCTTCGTTTGATTAAAAGCGTCGCCTTCTTATCTCCACGACTGGCTTATAGACCTGCGTTGAAAAGCTACATTATTACTTTTCATTTTATTAATTTCTGATAAAGTGTGTGATATATACTTTCGAGAAAAAAACAAATATGTGATGAAATAAAAATTCAGTATAAAAAAAAGTATTTGTAGGATATCTATATCTGACTTTAGAAAAGAAAACGAAACGAAAAGCCACAACAAGCAGCGTAAAAGTAGCCTACGGAAAAATTTCATCACGGTGCTGTAACAGACAACCAAGAAGACGCATAATTAGGGCCAGTGATCGAAACGATTATTGTCTTTCTCTGCTGTTTGCCATGATATTTCTGCAGAGGCGTACATTGTTTGAAAAGTGGCTGATGTATTTGATTGGCCTCTTCGTTTTTTTCAATTTGATTTGATCTTTGTCTGACCGCCGCAACGGAGTAAGTGTGGCAAGGCGTATGACAGAACTTCGTGGAGACATTAGACTTGCCTAGGGAAGATGGACCTTCCATTGCCTTGGAACTAAAACGCACACTTTTGGTGCAGTATCTTGATATATAGGCCTTCATCAAATGTGCAATTGATCTACTCTTATCAATCAAGACATACATGAGTTTACAGGTAAAATTTAATTGGCTTGTTCTCTCTGATATGACTATGTTCCATAGCTGGCGTGACACGGGGACATGCGATTGATCAACTCCTATCAAACACTGAAAGACATACATGACACTAGGGTTTTGTTCATGATCACCCACTTTCAAACAAACGACCACAGGGGTTGGAGGTTCACACATTTATTGATAAATGTTTGTTTTACATAAATTGAAACATAACATATTGAACTGTAATAACAATGTGACAAGGGTGTGCATGATACCGTTGAAGAAGAAAAAAAAAACAACAATCGTATTATCTTTTTAAAAAAAATATATGAAATTAATAAGTTGCAATGCACTTGTAACATTTGTGTCGCTTTTTCGCCATCTAATTGTCGTAGGAAAAAAAAGAGCTGTAACCTTTGGCTGCGAACACCAGATAGCAGTGATTGTGCTTAGGGAAAGATAAAGTACCTGTTCTCCACCGATAACTAGAAATCATAGACAGATGAACTCTTTGCATTAGCCAAGCTGAGACAGAACTCGCCGCTATAAGAGCGTGATTATACTGTCCATGCTACCACAAACTCATCCTAAAAGCCCCAGCTGACTTCGTGGAGCTTTGAGGGTGGCAATATACAGAAAAAGCTGAAGAGTGAAGGCTATGAACTTTATTATTCAAGAAACATCTGTGTGTGACGCAAACTTCCAGTTTTTTCACCTCTTCTATAACAAGAAGTGTATGGCGGATTGCCAGTTATCTCAAAAACAACATGTCATATTCGTGGAGTTGATTTACGACTTAAGGATGTGATATCAACTATTAGTTCTCAACACTTCTACAGGTGTTCTCCCATCTTCTACAGCTATAGAAGAATTTATGAACAGGTAGCAACTGTTGTCCACGTAAATGTACCATAAATCATGGTGTGTTACTACCCCAATGACCTACATTTCAACTGAATGAAATGGTAAAAAATATAAAAGCTACAAAAAATAATAAATTAAAGTTAAAGCAGCTTAAAAATAACGTTCCTATTTAATCCGGAAAAGAATCAGTAAACAAACAGTTTATATCAACAAAGGATATCAAATTTACTGTTTGTCAAGTGAACGTCATGGGCTGAAATGTACGCTTTGTATCTATATGGGTTTCAATTGGGAAGCAGGTAACGGTCTAGAAAAGCAACAATTCCGTTTGCATTCCAATATGACCAACCTAGCACCCAGTTTGCTGGTCTCTTTATACAAGAATATCAAAATCTTGTAACTAAAATGGCTACTCCACTCTCACAAAAACCCATTACGGCATACCACAGGACCCACTGTCAAGGTGAAACTTCCCTCTGTATCAGACAACTTGTAACCCTCATTCTCTTAAACAGATTATTCATTGGTTTATTTCTATATCCCTGAAATACTGTTGTAGGTTCATGTATTCCTAACCCGTACCGATTATTGTTCGCTACATATTTATCAATACTTTATATACCATGTAAATGATCATTACTTTATCTCGAGACGGCTGTGGGTTAGTACCCATAACAACTCAAGATTAAGATCTATTTAGAAATTTGTCTCTGGGAGTTTATCTAGAACATGAGAATTAATCTACATCCCTGTGCCAGAAATATAGGTGTTGACTTTCGCTAATGCAACAGACTTTATGGTAAGTGATAGTCTCAATTATTTTATTGCTCCTGAGATGTTGCTGTCTGACACTTTCGGGATTTTCAAAAAATGTTTACAACAAAGAGTTTTCAATGCATTCCAAATTAAAAAGAACTGATTAAAAATTTGAAGTTATGACAGCTTTCTGAGTTACCGAAGGTGCGTTCGTTAAAGCAGGAAACCCGTCGATCCGAATATGCAAGAGGCGAGATAACCCCTTAGTACCATCTACCACCGCCATTTTGCCAAGCGCTAAGGATTTGCATATAGGCCTAATTTGGTGAATTATCTCCAACATTCAATTGACAAATGCTGTCTGTTTTCACTTGTAGAAAACTATATATCATTTCCTATATCTACTCCAAGCAGCTAAAGGCTATTATGTTAATTGTCTAAATGAACATTGTTAATGAACAGTATCGACACCAGGGATTAAGTCCGGAATGATGGAAATGTACTATACCCATGCACTGAAACCAAACGGAACCGTTTCAGTGATATTTATATATCAGAGGCCACGAGTTCGAATCCCGGTGGAGGCAAGCTCAATTTTCTTTCTCTACAATAAATTAGTATATATTAGAATAAGCGTCCATAACTCATCTAGTTACAAAGTGTGTCATTATTGACGCTTTAGCATGTATGTTATAACACATTGATCTACGGATAAAAATGATTTGACATCTCGAAGCTCCAAATAAATCGCAGATATAATAACCGTTTAGCAGAATTTACATACTAAATGACAACACAATTGAAGCTGTGCATGCGTTTCTGTACTTGTGCATAAACTTAAATCTATTCTGAGTCTAACATGTCCATATCGAATAAACATCACTTGGCGTAACTTAGAAACTTTAACCCGCAGCGTCAATAAGATTTTACAGATTCAGAGCTTCCCTTACAGATTCGCAGCTTTTAACCGAGTAAAAACCACGGTTGTTCTGCTGTGCGCCACGGTAGCTCAATTGGTTATAGTGCTGGCCTTGTTAGCCAGAATCTCGTGGCTCGAACCCCGATGAAAGCAAGTAAAAGTCTCTTCATCTTAAAAATTACATATAGTTATACAATTAACTTGGGTATATTTAATCCGTGATACTTCGCACGTATGTCTGATAAGAAGAGTTTCTAGGTGATGACCCGAATCGAGAGATACCTGTATATCATCACGGTGTGGTGATGTACTGGTCTGAAGAGGGCTTTACGACCATTTAAATTCTTCAACGTCAGAGGCTTATCAGATACTTTATCAAAGGGTCATTATTCATACATTCAGTCTCAAAATATTGCTACCAGACAGCCCTAAGATTCCAGAAAAAGGCATGTGGTCTTACCGACAACCAGAGCCTAGACACAGAGCCAAAGGGCATTGAAAAAAGGCCCGGGAAATTCTGGGAGAGAGGGGAAGGTGCCGGATAGAGACTTTATATCACCTGATTAAATTCTTCATGATCGACAAGGAGATACGCAAAGAAAAAAAATGCATTGTATTTTATAGTCTGATACCGTTTTCCAACAGTGGAAGATGGTTGATCAGTTTTGCTGCCGCTTACACAGTGTAATATATGTTATACACTGTGACAGTTTTGGCTAATGGGGAAAGTATAAGGTTCTTGTTCCGGGAAAATATTTGGTGTGTGTTAATTATGGTTAGGTGGGTTCATGGAAAATAGCTGTGTTAAACTAAACTGATTATTTTGCAAGGACACCGAAAGTATTATAGAAAATAAATAAATCAGCCAGTTACTAAGACGAGTCAAATTAGATATCAGCGCATAATACATTAGTACTTAAATATATGATGTAAGTGATAACATATACGTATTCCAAAGTAGTTAATGTTCCAACATACTGAATAACAATCAAACAGCACATCAGAAAATAAGCAAGTAGTTGAACTTACCTGATTTGCCTACCCCTAATTCTCCCAGTAAAGCGATATTGTACTCTGGTAAAGCTGAACCCGGCGATGTTTTATGAGCCCCCTTCTTATTCATCCTGATTATGTGCGACTGGCGATCAGCTACACTCTAACGTGTGTTTCTTCCTGATGAGTGAGTCGGACATCATCATCTCTGGTCATCGATAATCCTTCGACCGGAAATGTAAGTCCGAGCCATCATTGAAAGTAACCAACTTATATCGCCAGGATTGATGTTTACCGACTGATGTTCAAGATATCTCCTTTAAGTTTACTCTGTGTTTACCGTGGTGAGAAGATCAAACAAGGCTTACTTTTGCATGCAATGTTTCACCAATAAATCGTAGTATCAAGAAGTTGTTGAAGTCGATATGCCTATCTGTTAGAACCACTTATATAAGCTATCTGTGGAAGAGTTATTCCACATGCACTCTTTCTCATCCAGTTGTGGTTATGTCAGATTTTTTAAGTAAAAGGAAATTGTTATGGTGTTTAAAATATCTGGACGTAGCAACGTGTTAGCAGTTTGGTGCAGTCTTTAAGTTTGACAGGAAATCTGACTGCTGGATACCTTACTTACAATCTCCAAACGGTAATTTCCTATCTCCGAAGAAAACTGTATACTGATGGTTATCGCTGGTGATATAGCAGAAGTCAGCCAAGTACAAGTAGTCTTGTATAGTCTCTAAGCAATCTGGTGCGCGAGAGACCAGTTGCAATACTGCACCGTCCCATCTGTATAAGCTTGAACGGGGATAAAACCGCTATACCTTCGGAAAGCATCTGTTAACCCAGTGCATCGCGTTATATATACAACAGGTTTGGATTAGAGGTGAGCTTAGTTTCACTGCCAGCCCAGTGTTATGCTTTGTGGCAGACAGCAGTTGGTTCCAAGGCTGTGAAACGGGCTGTGGTTAACCGTGGTTGAAATGCCGGCTAACTCCACATCTTGTCGTCATTACTGCCCAGATGCCCGCCCGTCTGTTACGATTAATTGCCGATAACGTTCATGGTTCGTTTCAAAAGGGAGTGGAAAGCGAGCATAAGATTTTATAATGATTAAATTAAGATATAGAATAACAAAATGTTGGTATCTCCCTCTACCCACGTAAACTTGACGAATCACGAATTAGTCAGATCGCATCAAGACGTCCAACGTGCGCTGGACACCCACATTTAAATATATTTAGCCAGTGGGGGATTAAGGGCATGTGGCGGTGGGCACCAGAGTACTTTATTACTTTCCTGGTTCCGAAAAAACAAAAACAAATGGCGAAAAGCAAAAGGAAAAAAACAGGAAGAAGATAAGAAGGAAAGAAATACGAATCACATAAATGAATGTAGTCAGTTGGATAGTTTGGGGTTTTTCTGCGACATTGTGTTGTCACTTGTTGCCAGACACCGTTGCAAAACTGTTTGCACAATCGCAGGTTATTTCTGATACATTGCACATTATTGAGTATTATATTCAGGTACATTGGTTTTCGAAAGCTATCTTTTACCTGAACACACGTTTTGTGTGATGCTGTTGTTTTATGTGACGACGTGTGTCTTTACCTGAAAATAATTTGGTATAGCAATATTTAAATGTCTTCAATTGCGGTGTTGACATACGATCGACACCATTTGTACCCAAGCCACTGTTTATTCTGAGATCTTTAAAAACACCAAAGTAGAGCGGACAGGCTGAATCAATGCCATGTGATGAAATAGATATTTTGGAGAGTTGTAATTGACTCCTGTCATATCAGAGTCAAATTGATCAGTCACTTTCAGAATATAAAATATTAATGTATATTGTTTCTCTTGATTCTAAATCAAAATGCATAATTAAAAATCGAACCCGGGGTTACAGTATGGTTTAGCAGCACTACTCTCTTGTCCTGAGCCTTCTGGCTAAGGGCAGTTTGTTTGAAGGGTAGCAATGCTGTCTTTACTTAGCACTAGATCACTTACCAACATTATGGAAACGCTTCACATCTTAGTTGTGCTAGTGTCGAATGTTGTTGGAATGCACCGCCGTCATATAAGTGAAATACCATTAAGCACGGCATAAAACACCAATCAATCAATCTCTGTCCAGTGCACATTGATACAAACATTAACTGATAACTTCTCCACTCAGAACACTTCCATCCAAGACTACAATGGTCTTGAATACCTTTCATTTACTTTTCAGCTTTAACACTTTAGATAGTTCTTATTCCAATGAGTGATCAAATTTAATTCCCTAATTAGATAATAGTCCCTCTCCAGCCTTCTTCATTATCAGACCTTTCGTGACCCTGAGGGCCCCTGGACACCCCCATACAGTGCACAAAATCATGTATCCCCCACTTATAGTGACATCCTGTGGGATAGTTTAATTGGCGTATATCGTTTATTCTGAAGATGATAAAAGTTAGCTTCAATGAGATGGCAAAATAAGGCTGTCTACACAATGCGAATTGCACCCGGAAAGCGTATCGTTGTATAACTGATGTTACTGCCACCATCGTGGGTTCGAGACTCACTTCGACTATGCCCGTAACATCTGCCTTTGGACAGGTGGCACTACAAAAGAATAAGTTCCGGAGTAGTGTACTCTATCCTCACAACGAGCATGGTTGAGTCATTACATCATATTAGACCTGCATGCAATAAGGCGTGAAACGAAAGACAAAACTTATATTTCGCGTATATGCTTATTTCTAAAGGTATTGATAGTCAACTGAGCTACTGAGACTCATCGAATTGTGCCCTCAATTTAAAGCTTTAATATTTATTTATTAAACTGATATAAGGCCTAGATCATCGTCATTTAAGTTGTATTAAATAGAGTAAAACTAATCCTGTGTTCAACCTTAATCCTGTCTAAAAGAAGAAGAGAAAAAACACCCGCAACGACAAATTATTATTTTTGGTTTTTCTTTTTCTGTTTTCATTGAGAATTCTGTAAAACAGAAAGATGTCTCTGTGTTTTGTTTATCAGTCTATCTCGTTAAAGAGCAGTGCGTAAAGAAAACATACACTTCTGTCTGAGTTCTTTCTGTTTCCTTTGATACACGACAGTGCTGTACTCTTCAGATCTGAGAGAAAAACAAAGCCTACAGCAGGAGATGAACGCGTGGAGAACGCGTGGAAAGATCAGGACGGTTATCGTTGCCAATACATGCTATAATCATTCACATGTGTAACAAATAAACATAGCTCAGAATCACTGTTTCTACATAGAAAATACAAGGCGCCATTATGTTACCACTTTGTACATCCGTATGGCATTGTTTGAGTAGCACATATTGGACAAGTTGGTGCCGCATGTTGGAGAGACAGGTGATCGATATCGAGTATGAAAAATTGATGACGAGATTGATAAAGTCATACAATAATTAAGAGATGATTGAATATATATGGGATATTCGTTGAATGAGGAGTGAATGTTTCACGTTTAATGAGCCAAACTCGGAAGTCCTCGAATGTAGGCTATACTGTGTACATCATCTCGGACGTTATAGATAGTCGCCATTATGATATGCCGTCTTTCAGGTCAACTAATAAACAAGGTCCGCTTTGTGTAGAGACTTCACAGTTTCCATCTGTTTTGGATGCAGAGAAAATGTACCCCCCGAATTGCCTGCGTGTGTGTAGTCTAAAGCGATATGAAATTCGTTATGTTTATTGAGTACGGTATGTGTAGCGTGTGCGTATGGCGGTCAATACGCTTCCGGCGGACCAACTGCACGAGTTTGATGCATATTCACACATGTTATACGGCCGAGCCCAATTTAGGTTGTGGCTTCAATCCCATATGGATCTTCTCTAACAGGGCATTTTATCCCAAAACTACGAAAATACTGACAATGTGCTAACCCCTACCTGTAAATCGCTGAAGCAACGATCTATTCTGACAGTTATTTCTTGAGATCAGAAACCTGAATCTCTCTATAACATTTTCATCATATCAGATAATACTGCTGTTCTAAAACACGGACACAGAGCACCTGGTATTGTTTCCTTAAGGTAATGTGATCAGAAAACATGCTGAGTTTTGTAAACCGAAGACACCATACATCTGGTTTGATTAGCACAAAGTGCTCGTCCGCATGAGGTACAAAAGCGCATGTCTGAGAGACAAACCTAGTATTAGGCTACAGACAGCCAAGGTACATATCATTCATTTGAAAGGAGCCCACCAAAAATCGCATTTAAAATTGAATTAAACAGGCTCAAGTCGTCAACGTATGTCTGTATTTCCAATAACCTCATACTGACTTAAGGGTATCAATGTATATATGAGTATCTTCAAAGAAACACCACACTGTGTGTGATGTTATCTTTCAATGTACATGCACGTGTATATAAACAACATATCATCACACTGGCACAGGGATGTCAATGTATATATTTAATTATATATAATTATATAAATGTCAAGTCTTCAGACTATAAAAATGACGAAAATGTCAAATCTGCCATGGCAGCCATGTTGGGTTTTTAAAATTTGATGAAATGCCATCCCATGCGTCGTATTACCAAAAGGAAAACATCCATTCCAAGTTTAAAGGTTTGCAGGGGAATGAGTTTTTCACTTATGGTAAACGTACGTACACCCGAGTATATACCACGTTAACACTTGTCTTGCGTCGTTATGGCAGTGTGACAATGTATCGATTATTTTACTACAATTAACGTATACAGTCTTCTAAACTCAGTATACCTTTATTCATTTTAACCTGTAAATTTCATCATCGGGAAATCATCCAATGGGTATTAAAGTGAAATTACTTGGGACATGCAGGAGGAACTTGTCATCACAGCAGGTTTTTATGTTTATTTTGTTATGGACGACCACGTGGTCGAGATCGCTCTTGACATTTCATCAACATATAACAATACGTGTAATCAACATAAGAGTGTGCAACTTGATGGAATCCCTGATAGTACTACCATAGTGACATTCTTTAAGGAATTGCTTTCCTGACTGCAATATGCCGCATCTGAAACAACAATTAACGGATTATTCAATGAGATTATAATTCAAATTTGCAGTTTTGTATAAGACTGAATCCTTTCCGTGGGTAACAATTCCCTACAAGTAATATTGAGTTAATCAAATGATGAATGTGTGTAGCACCTCAGACTCATTTTCCACAATGAGCTCAAGAATGTGTGAGAGGGGAAGTGCTCCAGTCTGTAGTTTCACATGGCACATGGGCGGATATACAGATACAGCATACATTTCTAAATAAAGTGTCAAGTTAGCTGGACTTTGTTACCGTTCTAATGGTAGTGTGTATATTCACACGTCAGCTTCGTTAGTAATTGTAACAATATCAGGAAAACTAACACATCGGATGGAAGTTTTGAGCTGTCAAGTTAAACAAATAAATCTTGACGGAGGTCTTCAGTCTATCTGATATGGAAGACGAAGCGGACCACTCGTCGGTTTCCGATGGTTAAAATGCAGGTAGAAAGAGGGCGCCAGTGGCGACGAAACCAAGATATGAAACAACGATCTGAAAGACACCGAACCCGGCTCCAGGGGCTGATATTCCAATCCAGCACTGCAAATAGACTCTCAACTATATCCCAAGTGTATAGAGGTCACAAGCAGGGCTGGATTTACCATTAAGCAAAAGAAGCACATGCTTAGGGCATCAAGAGAATGGTGGATCCACGGTCACCTGGCTTAGGCATCAAGAGAATGGTGGATCCACGGTCACCTGGCTTAGGGCATCAAGAGAATGGTGGATCCACGGTCACCTGGCTTAGGGCATCAAGAGAATGGTGGATCCACGGTCACCTGGCTTAGGGCATCAAGAGAATGGTGGATCCACGGTCACCTGGCT
>JAQQZZ010035625.1:0-10572 GCA_030265115.1 Mopalia vespertina | reverse complement strand
ACAGTAAATGTGTCTCAATAAGGTTTCATATCAACGATTTCATAATCGATAAGTGTTCCGTGCAATATTCGTTAATACTTTGTTTATTTAGCGTGGTTTGGCACAAACAGCAATAGGTCAGCCCCCCTATGTTAAGTGATACTTTATACTTCTAGTGGTGTCACGTGAAATTAAACTTCGAAAAAGATCTTTAAGGAAACGAAAAGGAAAGTTGTTATTTCTTTTAATTGTATAATGGACAAATGTCAATTTTTTAAATATAAAGACATGTCTCAGAATGTGCTTATCCAACAGTTGACACAAATGCTGTCTTGCAATTCCTAAAGATCCCATAACCCTAACGGGATGAAATTTTCTGCATTCTATACGTCTCTACTAAAGCTTTGCTTGATTGAGATTTATCTTCGTACGAAACGTTATTTCGCTCGCATGACGTCGCCAACGCTCATTGAGCGAAATAAACTACCCAGCACGCCACTGATAACAAACAACGAACAGACAATTACAAGACACGCTAACAAAATATCACAAACAGGTTGGGTGCAGGATGCCCCTTAGCCCCGACAACACCAGGGGCCTTAATATTCACCCCTCCTTCCCAATTGCCCGCATTTGCCTTTGTGTATTGGGTATTCACACACTTACTTTTCGCTTGTATATCAAATTTGATCAGTTACTTGCATGTATCGGAAAATAATGAGACATCGAGTATAAAAAAAATGAAAATCAAAAGCGGATATTTATAACATCGAAGCCCTTAGCCTTTAATTATTTCAGATGAGTTACTGACGGTTTTCACAGGTTAGGTACTTCATCCAGAAACCTGCTGGGGGTTTGATGAGAGATAAGGTGCCTGCAGCTCTCTCTCCCACGCATCATATTTACTGCTTTTTATACGATTAAAGCACCGATAAAAACAACCATACGGCAATGATCGAAACGTTTATCCTGACACTGTGAGACAAAAGAGTATTTGGCAACCGTGTCTTCTTCCGCTGTCTATAAGCGGTATAATCCACACATTCGGACAATTTAACAAATCTACCCTTATAAAAAAAAGTACCATAGTGTAGGCCAAAGTACTGTTGTAAAACCATGGTATACCACAGTACATTGGCCTCATTCAATGGTAAATCCGTGGTACACCATGGTACTTTTTTTATAAGGGTACCCATTAAGTAGACTGAAATGCGTACGTGACGGGAAATTCCCCCTTTTCACAGAATAACAACGCCAAGGGCGCATAGCTGTACCATCAATTAAGCATAACATTGCATTGGCGATACCTTGGTCTAGTGTAACCAATGCCGTTCTATTTTCTTTTTTATTTAAATGGACCTATTGGATTTGTTTGTTGTTTGATTGGGTCCTATTGGGGTAAAAAAAAATCCTATTTTTAAAAGCATTTCTAGGATATAATGTTCCAGGCGCTATAGTCAGTATGAAATGTATAAAACCAGAGCGCATGTTCTCATCCATTCTTAATATTGCTGACGGCATAATTTCAAGATGGCGGTGTTTACGTTACACATGTATCAAAATATTCTATTCCGAATATACAGATTAAGCTTAAAGGTTTGCAAAATGCATTTCACATCGATTGGTATGTGTTTATTTCCTGGTCCATGTACATTCGTTAATTTTTGTCAACATTTTTATTGTTGTTGATGTCTGTGTAAGTTTGAACTGTGGGAATTTGTTGTTGACAGTGTCTGTACCAGTTTTAATTGTGAGGATATCTCCAACCCCTTGCCTTATTAATATTGTGCTGATAGGCCACACAACTGACGCAAATAATTATCTAGAGAACTACATGCAGAGAGTCTAGATATTATATAAATCACACAGCTAAACACCGAAATAACTGCGTGTCATTGCATGAAGCGAAGCTTTTACCTATAAACGTTGTGAACATAATTACCGGATTGCTGACTTTGTTAAGCCTATTTATTGGGCGTACATGTATGTGCCTACTTAGATAATTTATTTTACCAGTGAGAGAAGACTGATGGTATGGTAGTTTTAGTATGTCAATTCAAACGACTCTTCAGTGGAAACCCTTCAGACTCGAGTGATGTTCCCTGGCGACCCCAATAAGATTTCGACAGGGTCTCATTTAACGCAAAATTGAAGTGTGTTAGTTCATGTTCTGACGTAAAGTGCAAAGACATACAAATAAAGTGTGCGCCTGTAATACTGTACACAGCTGTTCCGAAAAGAAATTAGAGTCTTAGACAAGTGTCCATCTTGTTAAATCCAATGAGGTCCTGTCTCTACCATTTCCAAACAACATTATATCCCTTCACAAAATGCTAAATAATCAATTTGGGGGAATTTTATGCCTATGTGATGAAGACAGAAAGAAGGTTGTTGACCGACTTCCTGTGGCGGAAGACTGACACCATTGTAGTTTTAGTCCGTCTGTTTAAAGGGCCCTTTAGGCCCGCAACCGTAGCTTATTGGAAAGCGCGCACGCTTTAATACTAATTCTACTTCGAGATACTGCCACAGGATCGAGACCGTCTGTTTACCATCAGGTATATAAATGAGTCACACGGTGTTGCTCCGGCAATCGCGAGGATAGTTTTTACGAGGTTTCTTCACGGTTTTCCACCGTAATTAGGCACGGAACAGTGTGAAGTGGACAATCCGTCCTCATATAAGTGAAATAACCTTGAATACGACGTTAAACCCCAAACAAACAAACAAATCAAAAGTGGAAACATTGTGGCATGAATGATATCTCAGGGTGATCTGATTGGGTTTCGCTAAACAAAAAATGTTTAGTTTGTAGGCTTGTGCACGTGACATTTTGACTTCCCACCCTGGATGATGAAATACAGACGGATGTTGCGTAACACAAATCAACTGCCAGCTCAAAGTTTAAACGTCTCTTGCTTTCTATCGATTACAATCCGAAAGGTATTCATACAATTCGTTTTTCACCACATACTCCCATATGATTGCTATAATACAGCTCCTTCTAGACAAAATTGAATACTATATTTCCCCAAAGCCGTGATCCACATTCCAAGTTTTCTAATAACTTGAACTGATATTTATTCCAACATAAGTGTTTGGTTAAATATTGCGCTATGTCCAAGGAAATCACTTGCTTACCTTTCATTTATATTTTCACACTTGCGACCTATAGGACCGAGCTCTTTTGTTTACAATTCAACACTGTATTATTCCAACGTCATTAAAACACGTTTATCAATATTGGGACATAAATTCCAGTACACGACCCCAAGTGTTCAAACCCAAAACCAACTTGTATTCTGTTTAGAGACCTCTAAGTCAGGGTTCCATCATCCAGGCATTAAGTGATACTGTCATTTGTATTAGATGGGAAGGAAATGAAAATCAAAGTCATTGTCACAAGCTGATAACATAACTGCTAATACATTATCTGTACGATTCCTCATATTCCACTGTAAGACACCTATTATTGGTGCTGTAAATAAAATGTGTTGCAGACTTTTCAGGCCACATTTAATGTCACTGCCAGTGATTTATATATGTATTGAAATGCCGCTAATCAGTTAGATACGACTTTATGCTTAATATTTGTGTATTTCCTCTTCGGCATTATTTTGAGCTTAAGTGACTTCGGTTAATTTGTCTACTAGAAATTAATAGATAACACATCGCATGTTTGTCCATCAAATATTTTACTTACACATCCAACACTACAAGCGGAATGGTTGTTATAAACTGTTCCAAATACGGCCGTCAATGTCTAACATTTATACAATGATCAAACTATTATCAGGTGCAACGATAGCTAGAAAGGTTGTTGGGTCGATATGATGATCAGAATGTCGCCCCGTTTCTGATATAGTTCTAGGCAAATGTTTACTTCCTGCAAGAAGACTGCACGCATGATATTGACTGACGTATTGTAGAATTTCGGTATTAAATTATTTCCAACAAATTTGTCAAATTATCTTAAAGAACGTAAGCTTTGTGTAATGTCACAGAAATAAAACCTTTACGATTTCGTAAACATATTTTATGGATTATATCCCTGTTGATATAAAAAGATGATGAATTGTTCAGCAAACTGTATGTAGGTCGCATGCGTGACAACTGGGCATTTGGAAGGCGATACCCGGGAGAAAATAGAGATTGCAGGTTTGCTTGGAAAAGCCGTTTGAAGTGGACAACTGCCGAGAAATTTAGCTTTCCCGTTACAAAACATGCGTTATTGTAGTATACTCGATATCTGGGAAAACCACTTTTTATTACGTTTTGGTTTGGAGAGGGTGTGTGTCAGTCATTTTATAAAAAACTAGTAAAATGATGCATTAACATATAGGCCTTTGATTTAAATCATGCTAAATGACTCAAACCTTAATTCTATTTAACAAAAGAAAACGAAACTACTTTGTCGATCTGTATTTTGAATTATTTTTTAATCCGCTGTCTGATTGAATTTTACAGTGAACACCTGGGCCTTCGCCAACATTAAACGTTGCCACAGGAGAAAATAACACGTGTATTAGGCAACCACTTTATCATTGAAGGTTTCGTAACAAGCTATGAATATTCTGCATTCATTTAACAATCCGGTACTTTTCTTTTCGGGGACAAAGGTCATGGGAGTAGAGTTGTTTGTTCATAATAAATACAGTTACAACACAAATGCATTATTTGATGTCCGCACTACACGAAAAATATTAGAGCTGTTTTATTTGAATGAAATATATAATGCAGAACAGAAGAGGAGCAACAGAGTGGTTTCAACGAATCTACATCGTTCGCTTATTCTGAAAAGTTCGTTAAAGAGAGGCTTTTATGTTTCTGGCTCATGGTTGAGAACACCGCGACTGTCCTCGTCTTATGATTACGGTTTTACACCGTCCGTCAAATGGATCATGGAAACCGATGTTAACAACACCATCAACACAGATTGGCAGGACAGAAGAATACCACAGGATACAATACATAGTGAAATCAACCGAATCTGTACATTAGCAGTTCAGCACAACATAGCGAATCGTGTGAAATCATGTTACACTACGCTGATGTACATTTCAATATCATTGAAATTTTAAAGTAAGAAAACGCGTAATAAAGTGTAGCGTCTTAGACTGGCCAATGGAAACATAGGTCCGCCTACCACCATCCGTTGTTCTATCAGCAAGTAGAATCAATCAAAAACTAGGATTGAAGATTCCATTTATCTTCTTTTTTTTTTTGCTCAAGGAGACATAACTTTGACAGTTTGCAATTAAAAATACGAAACCATTAATGTACTGCAGTAATAAATGCCACTTACCACTATAGACTCATTAATCGCTATCTGTTGTGATTGACGAACAAGATGTAGGTAGTTCTGTGTTCATCTATTTGAACCATTGCCAAGTGGAGCTTAAAATTACGGCATTAATGGATTGGTGGCTCATAGCACTGTATTGACCGTTCAGGCTCATCGATCATTGTGCCGGAATCTATATCATGCTAAGACATTTGACCACAAGTTATGACATTTTTTGTGGAGCTTGAAACGAAATCACTGCATCCATCAACTGTGATATAACAAAAACAAAAAGTATCGTTGAGTGTGTGTTTGATTGATTCAACAATACACGAAAGTTGAATTGCTTGGATAAGACAAGCCAAAGGGTTTTCCTGAAATTTGTATAATCACGATGTCGCCATAATTGTAATACGTTTCGAAGGTTCATCTAACAATTTCTTTGATTTACAAATGTTCATCGACCATTAATATATGCTGAGTCCATTTTACATTTATATTAAGAGAGTTTGTGTGTCGACACCGAAAATCGTACGAGGTTTCTTCCCGTTTTTGTCCAGCACATGTGTTTGATTTGTTGACACTTGTGTGTGTACTTTTTGGCTCAGTTTGTTTCTCTTTGTGATGTTGAAGGTTAAGAGTGTTATTAGATGGAATTACCTGAGTTATTAAAAAAGGAAAGAAATAAAATGAAATAAATAAAATTGACATTGTTTTCTTGCCAAGGTGTAGCTGAAATGCCACTGAATGTGGCGTATAACAATAAGCAATCAGATACCAAATGAACCGAAGTAGTCTACTTTAAGACTTGCAAATGAACGTCAAGATAGCTTTTCTTTACGTGGGGTTGATTGGTAACTGTATGAATACTGACATTATCACAAAATGCCAGACAAACAGTTCAGTTATCATTTGACAATTTTCCACTGTACACACAAAACTTCCGTCTTTGTTTTTGAATGGGGGCGTATAGACAGAAATCAGATTAAATACAGACCATATTCATAGCTAATTCATCATATGTCATATTACCAAAGAGATATAGTTATGATGATTTCGTAAATTTCTCAACACTAGAATACAAATCGATACTAGAATATATATATGCCATTCCAGCCTTCATTGTTTATCTTTATTCTGTTTCTGTTCGGAGATAGACATGTTACCTTCTTTCTGTCTAGAAATATGACCATTATTCGTGATAAGTGGCTAATTGGAATAAAAGTGTCACGGTACTAATATGATTGGTGTCAAATTGATTTGTGAACTTACCTGTCTTATTTATCTGATGTAAAACAGACAGACATCACATTTCCAAATTTGCCCTTTTGCTAGATGAATTCCGGTATTGCATCAATTCAGAGGATATTCGTGTAGATCTTGTCCGTGGTTTTATAATGTCCGATGAAAATCAGACACAATGTCTATTTTTTTTATCCGATTCTTCATAATCTTTCTCTCCATGTCGGGACATCTTGTGCATTGTTTGTTTGTTTATTTGATTGGGGTTTAACGTCGTACTCAAGTGTATTGCACTTATATGACGACGGATTGTCCACTTCACACTACTCCTTGCCTCATTACAGTGGAAACCCGGGAGGAAACCTCGTAAAAACCACCCCCGCGATTGCCGGAGCCACATTTTTTTGTGACTCATTTATATTCTTGTGCATTGATATTTTATTAATTTTGTCTATCGTCAACGGAACAAGATCAATCTTTAACTTTGAATGATATTCATTTATGCGTTTAACTTTCAAACTCGACATGAATTAGAGATATATTGAACACAATTAGAGAGATATCTTATTCTGAATAGCGAAAGCATTAGCCTCCCATACTTACACTTTATTTATCGTTTCATTTATGACTGAGAAAGAGTTAATATATATATCTGTTAAAAACAGGAACACCAAATGGCAATCAAAGACTAACACATAACAATAATGTAGATCCCGATTTAAATAACCAACTTTATTTTCATATACAAACATACAGTGAACAAAGTAAAAGCTTTTAAACAAACATATATTCGTTTACTTGGAATAGTAGGACTTTGCGAAATAGTTACTTTATAAAAATTATATCATATTATGTTTCCTTTCATAATTTTTAAGTGGTAAATACAAAGTGCACCGTGAGAATGCGCCTTAGCCATGCAATGTGTGTTGTTTTGGCTGATTAACAAGACCCGACAATGCAAATAAGTTCTTGTACGTTATGAAACTTTACTTAAGAAGTTGTTTTGGCCCTCAGCTGGCTTATTAGTTACCGTTTCGATGTTGTTTGTGACACTTTAAAGAGAGTTTAAACATTTTGGCAGCATCAGATTTGGTTGCGAATCTTTTTTCGAGGCAATATGTAAGAAAACTGCAACGAGAATATTATTTTATATTCAATCTTTAATACAAATCAGCTTAAACGGCAATGTATCAGTTTCGTATTTCCATATGGAATATTTAAGCCGAACGAGTAAAATTATAAAAGATCAATCATGGAATATTTTAATTCATGTAATACCAACATCATTATAGATAAAACTTATCTATATATGAATAATATTGCCCTTTTCGTCGACACGGGAATGTGTCGTATATAACGCACGGACATCTACCTATCCAAACAACCGTTTTCCAAGTTTTTGAAACTGTTTAACTATCATGCTACAGGCTGAAATTTGTTGAGATATTGTTCTTTAATTTATACCGTTTTGAAAAAAAGTTTTTTTTCAATCAGGTAGAGAACTTTAGTTCAATGCCTGATTAGACTTTCAAACCCTCCGGGAGAACTATAACGCAGTATATCCACATTTGCTAATAACTGTTGAGAAATAGTCAACAAGCTATGAACATTCTCTGTTAACGGCACCTAGGCATATTGTGCGAAATTTGCTCCACTGGTATGCCGAGAAGAGCTGATGGGAACAACAAGTTGTTGCGTAAGAGATAAATTCAAAGCAAACAACTAACAGATGGGATACATCTTTTAATGAGATGGATTGGTGTTTAATTATATCCTGGCGCAGTGTATGACAATATTTACTTCATTTCATTATTAACACATTAACACAACCTATCGCGTCATTAGCGGAATCATTGGCTCAATGTAATTATCTAGCTATACGAATATTTACCAGGAAATATAATAACCACATAATTTTTTTTGCAATATATATTTAATAAATGAAGAGAGACATTTGCTTGCCTCCACCGGGATTCCAACCCAGGTGTTATTCAGCGAGAGCGGAGTGGCGTTCCTATACAAAATGAAAGGCATTTTATGGCAAGATTGGGCAGTCTGCCTTAACATGGCTGATTCGTCGTTTTCAGAAAAGGTAGCCATTAAATTGTTACTTTTGCAAAAAAACAACATTGATCTTGATTTGCAATGTAACCGCACTCATTCCAACTGAAGTCGATACACAACCGAGTTGGGTTACTCAAAGATAAGCCAGGTGTAGATTTATAAAGCCACAAAGAAGCTTAATAGCCCTGTAACGTCACACAACATTGGATTAAAGTTAATGCGTTTTTGAACGACTGGACCCTGAATTCGATATTTAACACACATAAATCTGTATCTGGATAAGATATTTGGCTAGAGACCACAATGTTACGAAATGTACAATATGCTAATTTTTTATTTATTTGAAGGCTTTTAATAACGGAAATGAGATTTGTTGCATACATACGAACAAATCATAAACCATAATATTGTATAGGTAAGCCTGAGGGTACGGCCTGACGTAATTTTTATATCGATCTCGTTCGGTGCTGCTCGAACATGTGTTATTCAGCTTAAACGAAACTATTTGTTGGCTGGCTTATGCAATTGTTTAGATGTTGATCTTGTTACATACGACAGACTGAAGTGGCATAGACACCAGTACTGACAGGATTAGTTTTTTTATAAACTGTATGTCAACATCTCTCAGTTGTGGGATCATATGAAGAAAACCAAAGGGGTTTTTCCCTGTTTTTGTTAGATATATAAATAGCATGTCACCCTGACCTACCAATAAACATCGTTTCCAAGAACAGAACAGCTGGTTCTGTGTAGCATAGAAGCCACGTGAACATCTATAAACTGCCGTGGGTTAAATATCAATCAATCGGATCATCAAATATCCGCCAGAGATAGACGGTGAGGCCGTATCTGTTAACGCATCAGATCTGGTGAAAGTGCAAATATACCTTTATCCTTTTTAAATTAAGATGGAATTGAAGTTCATTCAAATACATTGTTGACAGTGACACGCATCCTGCGTGTTCTATAGGACTATATATAGAACTCGATTTCACTGGAATATATTTCTGGCTTACGGAACGCTGAACTTCGACTCAATAACAGTTTATGCGCACTCAATAGCTATATTCTGTCCAAATATATAAGCAGATCAAGTAATACTTTATCTCTAACTGGCTGATGATTGATTGATCGATTGATTAGTGTTTTACGCCACATTCAGCGGTATTTAAGCTACGCTGTGGCATGAATATTTGACAATTTACCTACATCAATTCCCAACATCAGTCATTAACATCCTAGATCGTAAACATCAAAAAGAGAAATAAATATGAACTGAATAGGACATACCAAAAGTTTAAAATTTTTAAAAATTTAAATATGTCAATATATAATGTAGTTCAAATTTGGATCTAAAAACTGTAAATAGTGTGTTTAAAATTCTGTCAATTTTAGTTATTTACAATGATTCATAAAAATTTAATTTTTTGATACACACCAATCTGTTTAAGGAACTTGATGACGACATAGCCAGCAATGTTGTCAAAGCAAGTCTGGAGGTGGCTGCGAATAATCCATTTTGAGGTAGTCCTCGAATGCCTCTTCGCACTCTATCGCCAGTTTGGCATAATATTGTTTTCGGAGATCATCTTTGGAGGGAGGATGTCCGATTTCTACCTCCATCCCTTCCAAGGCGTCGAAGCGGTTCACGAGAACAACCGTCTCCGACACAAGGGATTTACTTGTTGACGGCTTTGGAGAGAGGGGACCAACCCTCTCTAAATTAATAACATTTATTGGCTGTTCAAACTGGAACGTTTGAACAGCATCCCTTGTGGCCCTGGAAGGGCGAACCTCCGAACCAGATGGCTTTTTAGTTTGTGTGTCTGTTTTATTGAATTTTTTTGTTTTTGTCTGTGACTGTTTTTTAAGTTTGGGTTGTTTACTTGTATTAGTTTGTGTTGAAATAGTCGTTTTTAATTGTATTTGACTTGTGTTTTGGTCAACAGTAGAAGGGTCTTCATCACCAGTTGGCCACGTAAGGGAGGTCTGTGTCGCAACAG
>JAQQZZ010035614.1:0-10573 GCA_030265115.1 Mopalia vespertina | reverse complement strand
GAGTTATGATCGGGTTAGGAACATCAGAATTTTTGTATTGCATTTGACAGAAAAATGTTTACTTATGTAGAAAACACTGTTTTTGGGTGGTCTTGTCCTTTAAGAGCGACATTTTGTACATGTATTAACGCCGGCGTCTATTTTGTGTTTTGTCACGTTGCCAGTGACATGGAGGCGGCTCCTTTCACACATTTTAAAAATCGCGTTATGTAAAACAAGAAGTCAATTTTTGGCCTTTCTATATAGAATCTCGTTTCATTTCGTTAAAAATTGACAATAATTGTCCATATTAACAAGTTTTTTTAATTTTAAAGTGAGAAACCAATGTTTACTACTGACAAGTCCCAGTGTCGACATTTATTTTACATATACCCCATGCACGGATATATGGCCTGTCTATCATCTCTCAAGAAATTGTCAAAGAGCAATTGTCGCAACAGCATTTGTCGCGGAGCAATTCTCATCGGAGCAAATGTCTGAGGAGTAATTTTATTTCGAGCTGTTGTCACGGAGCAAATATCATTGGAGTCGGTGACATTTGTCATCGGGGCGATTGTTGTCAAATCAATCTTGCGCAGCAATGTTGGAGGCTCCGCAGAACTTTAACATGACTGTTTAAACATTAAGTTTATCTAAATACTAAAATTATGGACAGTCCTTTGCTACCTAAACAACACTGGAAGACATTTTAAAAAAGCTTTTCTCGGAACATTCTTCGATCGATATCGAGAATTCTGGATTAAATGTTAATTTGGCTCTCCATAGTATGGGGATAATGCATTTGAGTTGAAACATTTAGTCATAGAATGACTCGGATTTTCAAAACAAAAAGATCCACGGGTCTTTGTCTAATACAAAGTGTTATTCAAAGTCGTTTAATTAATTGTTTCATTTCGGTCGTTTCAACTGAGTGTTGCAAACGCGTAACCGTTGGCTTCATCGTTCGCTGATGTACAGTGGCTCATTGGTTAGTTTTATCAAAAAGAAGACATGAACGCAAAGATATGGTAATGTGAGCAAAATAATTAAGACCATTTATCACGTATTGTAAATCCGTAGGTTGATGGTAAATAGGGTATGAACTGATTTGTAATTGATAAATAGCTGTTTTGCCTACCCAATACCAGTACGTGTATGAGTATGAATATGTACATCTGCTCCTATTGAATAAACTGAATTCATCAAAACAGGGCCACTGTTTCGAGGCGTATTGGAACCGCTTTAAATTTCTATAAATGTGGGACCATTACAATTTTATCATCGGGGAATTGTATACTGGTCCATGGAATATGTCTATCTGGCAGCTGTGGTAGTATCCAGTGACCCTATGGTATAGTCATTTCCAAGATATTTCTATCGTGATGTGTAAGAACCTTTCCCACAGGATGACCCTGACATACTATTATTCAATTCTAGGTGAGACAAGATGACCCTGACATACTATTATTCAATTCTAGTGGAGACAAGATGACCCTGGCATACTATTATTCAATTTTAATGGAGACAAGATGACCCTGACATACTATTATTCAATTCTAGTTGAGACAAGATGACACTGACATACTATTATTCAATTTTAGTGGAGACAAGATGACCCTGACATAGTATTATTTAATTCTAGTGGAGACAAGATGACCCTGACATACTATTATTCAATTTTAGTGGAGACAAGATGACCCTGACATACTATTATTCAATTCTAGTGGAGACAAGATGACACTGACATAGTATTATTTAATTCTAGTGGAGACAAGGTGACCCTGACATACTATTATTCAATTTTAGTGGAGACAAGATGACCCTGACATAGTATTATTTAATTTTAGTGGAGACAAGATAATGCTGGCATATTATTATTCAATTCTAGTGGAGACAAAATGACCCTGACATACTATTATTCAATTTTAGTAGAGACGAGATGATCCTGACATACTATTATTCAATTCTAGTGAGACAAGATGACACAGACATACTATTATTCAATTCTAGTGGAGAGAAGATGACCTGACATACTATTATTCAATTCTAGTGGAGACAAGATGACCCTGACATACTATTATTCAATTATAGTGGAGACAAGATGACCCTGACATACTGTTATTCAATTCTAGTGGAGACAAGATAATCCTGGCATATTATTATTCAAATATAGTGGAGACAAGATGACCTGACATACTTTTATTCAATTTTGGTGGAGACAAGATGACCCTGACATACTATTATTCAATTCTAGTGGAGACAAGATAATCCTGGCATACTATTATTCAATTCTAGTGGAGATAAGATAATCCTGGCATATTATTATTCAATTATAGTGGAGACAAGATGACCTGACATACTATTATTCAATTTTGGTGGAAACAAGATGACCCTGACATACTATTATTCAATTATAGTGGAGACAAGATAATTCTGGCATACTATTATTCAATTCTAGTGGAGATAAGATAATCCTGGCATACTATTATTAAATTATAGTGGAGACAAGATGACCTGACATACTATTATTCAATTTTGGTGGAGACAAGATGACCCTGACATACTATTATTCAATTCTAGTAGAGACAAGATAATCCTGGCATACTATTATTCAATTCTAGTTGAGTCAAGATGATCTTGACATACTATGGGCATAATATAGAGTCTGGTTCCATATTTGTGTCGTTAGTTTTTGTCTGAAACTCTCCCCTGAATGTACTTGTGGATATACGGTATTTAATCACCTCATGCTAAGATTAGTTATTCGTGGGTCAACACTTCAATTGAGTCAATCCTATAATCAGCTCATAATAAGATTAGTTATTCGTAGGTCATCGCACCAAAGTAATTACATAATTTTAAATAGGTCAGCTTAGTTAAACCAAACAGGCTGGATTTTTAGACAAATTGTTATACAGTGGCATTTCTGTGCATTGAGTGATAGTTTCCAGGTTGAGCACCAAATAATAGTGCTGTTTAAATCTCTTTCCAAAAATTCACAATCACTAGCAGATTTTATTGTTTTGAATATTTTAGAATCATCTGCATACATGGACACATGGACATATTTGAAAACTGTAATACATTCGGGAGGTCATTAGTAAATATGACAAGTTAATAAACATGGGTTCTATAGCAATACGTTAAGATCACCATTATAATATATCATTTAAGACAAATATAATTAATGAGTCCCATCGTTCGGTGGGGTCCGCTCCACCGTTTTTGCAAGGTCCTAAAGTAACAACTGGAAAATCAAAAGGTCTTTCCATGTAGGCCGTCTACCCTGTTGGCAGCACAACAATAGCATCCTTGTCGTCATAAAGGTTCAACGTGAATATACAAGTGTATACCCCAATGCTAGGTTACTCTTTAGTGTAGTGTTATTATAGTTTCTTCCAAAAAGTGTGCTGGATAGTGAATGCAATTGCACAATTAACGCCAAAGGATTCTTATTTAAAAGAGAAGAAAAAATAAAGAATAAGCGATTCGTTCAGAAGGCTTTGATAGGTAGCTAACAAGCAAACCTTATAACTCCGTCAATTCACTCCTTCCTATCTCAGTAGGGAAAATCTAGTCTCTTGAAATGCCGTTGTCAGATTCACACATTATAAATCTCAAATAACATTGAAGCCGATACCTTAGAATCAAAGACTCGATCAAGGATATAACGCTGTGACTGTGTTTTACAACGATACCCAACCGTTAGTTTTTCGGCGTATTTGTGTTAATTTTTGGTGGAATGGGTCTTGCACGAAACAAAATCTGCGGTCATCTTTGAGGCTGTAGGTGAAATTAGAGACCATAAGACTTGTATATTATGTGTTTAAGTAACAACTGTTTTCAATTGATGGTTGCTTTTATCCTGTATTGAATTTCCGTGAGAGTATAATAATACAGTTCAAGGACGAGACTGGTACATCTGTTACAATTCATTTTCTAGATAATGTATGTTAGCTCAGCTGTTTCATGACTCACTAGATACAAGGAGTTGTAAATAAATCCGTGGGGGGATTTAATCGTTACAGTCAGAAATCAAAATGAATCTGATCCAGTTTATCGGTAACGGCAAAAGTGGGCTGTATTCTAATTGTTAAACTCGGGAGTTTATCTGGTCTAAGAATTCCCGAATTATAATAAAATCTCAATGCCTTCGCATCCTAGTTCCATTTGGTTTTATTTTATGCTTCTTTTGTGTTTAACTTAAACGAACTATATCAGTGAATATATTCGTCTGCGTTTATAATGGTATATTCTTGCTTATCTTTGATACTTTGCTGTTCCATTGATACATTTAATACATGCTCGATGGTCATACGAACATTCGCATCAGGGGACGAGAGATATTGAAGTGTTAAGCCAGTATCTTTTCTTATCTGCCATCGTCTGCAAAGGTTTTATATATGTAAACCTGCTTCTATTTTTTTCTTCTGTACAAATTCGACGTTGATTCACCAATTTATTTTATAGGCTAAAACTGGAAATTTTAGCGTTTTAAAATCTTGCTGTTTTCAGGGATTGTGGCGACTGTTTTCTTTGAACAAAACGGAAGTAACCCATTTCCAAATCCCCGTGTGGATTGTTCTTGTCGGATATCAATAATTTATAAACCATATTGTTTTTATTGTCCATTTCAGCAGGATGGGGCTACCTACTACTCAACGATCTCCACTATTGAGTTGCGTGTTTATTGTGTGTTTGATTTGCAGCACATGCTTAATAACAGAGTGTGCTTCAAAACCCACACAAAATCAACTAGCTTACGGGGTTTCTGGTAAGGGCTTATTACATTAAATGACGATGATTTGCTGTTGATGACAGGTACATTTTCGACATATCATGATATGGTTCCAGAAAGTGATCTTTGTTTAAGCTGCATTTTCAGCAGCGCAATGTAGATTATAGACAGTTATTAGTCACCATACAAATAAACATGTACATCGATTTTAATTAATCTACATCCCTGTGCCAGTGTGATTGCTTTTTAGAAATATATGAAAAACAAAATCAAATTGGATCGTAAATACAATATATTTATACTAGTATATTGTTTCTTTTGCTATAGGAGGGGTAGATCAACATGACTTGCAAAACTTATACTCGAGCACAATGAATGAAGGTGAAAAACAGAAAATTTATCTCAAAGACAGCAGACATCTATCGCCTCAGCAAAATCATGGTACGAATCTCGACTTCATGTGTTATTTCCATTTCTATGTCTTCAGAAATAAACAACTCCAGTTAAATTCACAATACGATATTTGTATAATGATTGATAACCCAAACATCATCTCAGGCATATGGCAGCTGTCATTTTAATTCAATTAAATATCAGAGGATATCGCTTATAATTGGATACTTCTGTCTTTCGATTATAGGTTATTTTGGAATCTAACCCATTGAAAAAATATCCATTTTTCCCCTCTGAAGAGGAACGTGAATAGACACGTTAACATAGACAAACTTAAAAGATTGTGTCAGTCAATTTTCGAAAGATGTTGATGATCACAGGAGTTACTAGCTCTTCCTACTGTATTTTAAAGACAAATCGAGCGAGCACAGGTCCATTATTTAAAGATAGTCATGTCCTGTATTACTTCCTGGAAAGGCATTTAGAAGCAGGGATAGTAACGTAACAAGATATTTTATGGATATAAACCCAGAAGTTGTATATCCATAAAATACCTTGTTATGTTATGTCCTGTGTTGTATGGTGCCAATGATAGGCATTCAAAGTTTTAATCTGTAACTGAAAATATCATGCATATATTTCATGTTGGCGTCTTTAATTGCCGTCTTAACACAATACTGTTTTTATTGCAGTTCTTAAGTCTATTACAAATGAAAAGAGGGAGCGTGGAGGTCCGCCCGTGTGCCCACCGGGGATCAGCGACAGAGAATGTAACTACGAGCTAATGGCCGTCTGGATTCGCTTGCTTATGAAAGAGAATCAATGAGGTGAATGTCAACAAAGTCATTCGGGTGCCTCCTATCTCAGATATTGATGACGTGTCCACACTTTGGGGCTCCATGTTTGGCTGATTTTAGGCATACGAAAACGTTATATATTTTAATAAATTATTTATTTTTGTTTACAATACCAGTCTTTTTGTTTGGCTTCGAGAAAATACAACGAACTGTTTTGACACGTTTCATTTGACAATAAACTATTCTCGACATACATTGATTAGTCTATTTGAGGAGAGTTGAATTTGAAACAAAATTGAAGTTTTGTCTGTAGTTTTTGTCACATAATTTTGCAGTATGGTTACATATGTATTTAAGCATATTCGGCTTCATCAATGATACACATTTGAAGAAGAAATGAAACCCACTTCTTTTTTAGACTAGCAATTCAAAAGTGTGTTAAATTCTATCCAATTGGATTTAAATAAATGCGATTAGCTAAATCACAACATCAAAATTTTAAGTTGTGGCGCAAATCATTCCCAACGGGGATCATAATCTTCATCATCATCATCTTCCTTTATACCTTAAAACATAATCTTCATCATCGTCTATAATAAAACCTTAGACTAAATGTTCATCATCGTCTTCCTTAACACCTTAAAACATAATCTTCATCATCATCTTCCTTAACACCTTAAAGTATAATCTTCATCATCATCTTCCTTAACACCTTAAAACATAATCATCATCATCATCTTCCTTAACACCTTAAAGTATAATCTTCATCATCATCTTCCTTAACACCTTAAAACATTATCATCATCATCATCTTCCTTAACACCGTAAAACATAATCATCATCATCATCTTCTTTAACACTTTAAAGTATAATCTTCATCATCATCTTCCTTAACACCTTAAAACATAATCTTCATCATCATCTTCCTTAACACCTTAAAACATTATCTTCATCATCATCTTCTTTAACACTTTAAAGTATAATCTTCATCATCATCTTCCTTAACACCTTAAAACATTATCTTCATAATCATCTTCGTTAACACTTTAAAGTATAATCTTCATCATCATCTTCCTTAACACCTTAAAACATTATCTTCATCATCATCTTCTTTAACACCTTAAAACATTATCTTCATCATCATCTTCGTTAACACCTTAAAACATAATTTTCATCGTCTTTCTTAACACCTTAACACAAAATCGTCATCGTCTTCCTTAACACCTTAAAGCATAATCTTCATAATCATCTTCCTTAACACCTTAAAAGATAATCTTCATCGTCTTCCTTAACACCTTAAAAGATAATCTTCATCATCTTCCTTAACACCGTAAAACATAATCTTTATCATCATCTTCTTTAACACCTTAAAACAAATACCGAATGGTTCCATATAAATCCCCTAACAAACGGGCTAGTGATCTCCTGAAACCTTGCGTCCCACTAAGTCGTAAATATATAGTCTGCAATAACTCCCCCTCCCCTCCCCCTTCACCAGGTCGCAGAAACGCTGGATAGAGCCTTTTAAATTAAAATGTTAGGTCTATCAGTATGTTTCCATCCCATTGTCTCCTTTAACTTGAGGCTGATAAGCAACAGCAACACAAAAACTGCCATATATTTGTAAAATGGTTTAAAATAGCGCATCCTTGCTCAACTCCCTGTCAGTGGGCGAAACGCGGATTCTCGTGAAAATGTAATTAATATATTAACAATAAAAGACACTTTCTGTTGTTTATTATAAATATAAGCTTTAAATATTTGCGTTGATTGAAGCTAGTCATTCCAGTGTATACCGCGAAAGGTTAGCAGCCACCATATAGTAGATTGGTGTAAAAGGTGCGTCAGCCTACAGCAAATCAAACACATACAGCGGTGTGTTCAATTTGTGATTTACTGTAAAAAAAAACTTGACTCCATTTAATTTTAGTTGATTGGAAATTAACAATATTTTCGTTATTTTTGAGATAACACTTTCTTTCCTTGAACAGATTAAATTCTAGTTCAGAAAATTGTTAAGGTTGAAACCCGCCCGGGCATCGAATCCACCACCCTTCTTCATAAATAGAAGGTTAATCAGCTGGAGTCTAGGCAGCGGATATTTACTAAATCATCTGATAGGAGGGTTGCAAAGCGATTTACTAGACTCTGGACTAGAATCTGTTCAAACTTAGAAAGTGTTATCCCCAAAATAACGAACAAAATACTGTTAACATTCATTTTCTTAAAGACACAAAACTCATTGATTGGAGATTGTTCGTCACAGTTCGTGTACTATTTGTACCCATTAAAGATTATTTATAAACAGCTGGGGTATATCGGAAGAGTTGGTTCTATAATAACAACATATTGTGTATTTAAATGTCATTAGCAAATGGCCCATGAACATGATTGCGGGACGCCCATTCTTCCCTTGCTGATTCACCTATATAGCAAACCGAATACGCATTGAGAGTTATCCCCCGTTACCGTCCACAGAAGTGTAGAGTAAGTAGTCTGCATGGCTTTGCTGGGTAAACTATATATTATGCGACAGTTTCTACACTTGTTGAAACTAGATGCAGCTATCTGTCATACGGTATATATCGACTATACGGCGTGCCGCCATTTCTTTCGTAGGTACGCGGTAGTCAGTAATTTTACAGATTCGTTAAAAGCAGATCCTTTGAACGATACCTTCATACATCTCTCATCGCCATGGTCGCCTGGCTTGTAAGTCTTTGATAGTAAATAAAATACGTTATTGTCAGAATAACTGTTTGTTTTTTCTTATTTAAAAAATGTATTATACATACATATGGCCGTCGCCGCAAACATAGTATCATCTAGCACAATATATAGGGCTATTTCCGTCAATAGAATCGCATGGTTGAGGATGCCAATCGATCCGCCGCTATCGTCGGCCTCTCAAAACATATATCTGATGTTTCACTAGTTTTTGTTTGGATACCATAGACAAAATAACTCCTACTTTCTTTCCTCACGCTTAAATAAAGTTTTATTTTAATTTTCTCACTCGAGTTGACCGGTTTAAGTTATCTCCCTTTGCAAAAATAAAATTGAAAACCATCAGAAAAGAAATATTTAAGGTAGGTTAAATGCTAATCATTGTGTTTGAAGTATCTTAAAAAAATCAGACAAAACTCAGATATATGCTTTGAGAGGCCAGCGATAGCGGCGGATTGATTTCCATCCATCCCCATGGGTTTCTATTGACGGGTCTTAGGGCTAGGTCTAAAGAATAAGCCATATATACTGTACTAAGTGTCATTCTGCATCCCAACATCACTGCGCCACACGACTATGAGTGAAACTGGCAACACACATCACTGCGCCACACGACTATGAGTGAAACTGGCAACACACATCACTGAGCCACACGACTATGAGTGAAACCGGCAACACACATCACTGCGCCACACGACTATGAGTGAAACCGGCAACACACATCACTGCGCCACACGACTATGAGTGAAACTGGCAACACACATCACTGCGCCACACGACTATGAGTAAAACCGGCAATACACATCACTGCGCCACACGACTATGAGTAAATCCGGCAACACACATCACTGCACCACACGACTATGAGTGAAACCGGCAACACACATCACTGCACCACACGACTATGAGTGAATCCGACAACACACATCACTGAGCCACACGACTATGAGTGAAACCGACAACACACATCACTGCGCCACACGACTATGAGTAAACCCGACGACACACATCACTGAGCCACATGACTATGAGTAAACCCGACGACACACATCACTGCGCCACACGACTATGAGTGAAACCGACGACACACAACTCGTAAAGCCAGAAAGAATGACAAATACAGGCTTGTTTCAGTTGTTTTGTGATTTGTTTTCTTTACTAGTAGATTATTTAGTACCTAACATCTGACGACAACAACATAATACCTTGATTGGTAGACTAAACAGAAAGGTGAACCTGGTCATGTAGATGCATATGGAAATGAATAATTCACATCTGAAGAATCAGTCGAAAAGGGTATCTGTACAACACAATAGGGACCTATTTAATAAATCAATTATAAACGCATCCCCAGCAACTGTTTATGATCGTGATAAATAGTCCACAATAATGTGTGGCAATAAACAAATACTGCAGGTTTGAGAATGGAATATCATGATTTGTCGAGAGCAAACAAATTATTTTGTTTGGAACAGTTGTTAGTCCTCTTGATTGTCAGCCTAGTTAAGACAAAACGGCATATGACAATACTGAATTTTACCTGCACTGGCTTTTTGTTGTTGTTTTGTTATTAGAACACTGGCGGCACATATGCCAGATGGAAGACAAAAGTCTTGACAGAATTTACAAAGCTATTTATTTCAAAGGTTAAATTCTCGGTTCCAACAAATTTTTCACACAAAATAGATTGATGCAAACTAAATTTTATAAACAAAAGGGTAATTAAAATATATGACGATGGCGGTTTCTGCTCCATGACTTCGTTGTAGAAATGAACATGTTTTTACTGGCTGAATGGCACATACACAAAGTTACAACCTGGAGTATCGAGAGTGTCCTGCCTTTGACATTTCTTGAGCGCCCTTCATTCTAAACGTTATTCGCGGACCTACCTCGAGATTTCATGAGGAGATTCCAGCTCTAAGGTATCACCGAGCCA
>JAQQZZ010035602.1:0-24099 GCA_030265115.1 Mopalia vespertina | reverse complement strand
TTTATAAGATGAAGAAACGATAAGTCGATATCATATTTAAGTATGTTTTATAGTTACCTTTCAAGGGATATAGGGGTCATTGCAGCCCGGAGCATCGCTTTAAACTCTTGTTATAATATTCGGAATAAAGTATGCCAATATGCTGTACCAAGGCTTGCAAAAAGGGGTTTCTTCATTCAATATGTTGTGAGAGAAAAGAAAATACACCTCACGGCTCTGGGGCAATTTATTGATCACTATATAAATATGGACAGGGAAACCGCCTCTAACACGGCATGAAATACGAATAACATCAAGCTAACTTAACAAAAATATACATTACATTAACATTGGTAAGCCTTGCGAACAAGGTTATCCCTGGCCGACGATAAACAGACTGGTATTAAAGTAACTGAAAGATTGACCTGACTTTCGGCTTTGGCCTTTCTTTCTGTTTTTGTTAAATTATAAACTTACGTGCTTTATGGCAGATACAACACGTTGTAACATCCTCCACGTGAATGTTCTGATAAAATGATTGCCCATCGAGATCATCGGTGACGTAACCGATGACGTCAGCAGCTCTGAAAAATACAGATTTATTTAACAATGAGTTAAATGAGTACTCAAAATGATAGTCGGTAAAATATGGCTTTAATGATAGGGTCAATGTAAATTCTTTGATGGACTATACCCATCGAAGTCTTAAGACCTAAGACCTTTCCTCTATCCTTAATTTGGTAAAAGCATTCTTAAAGAATGTTCTAGGCACGTACTTTTTATCTAACTGTTTGAAGGTGAGATCCATATCATGTTTCGTCCAGAAGACATTTTGTTTGACGTCACTGTCCGAGTCCTGTCCACTGATCATAAATGGCCGACAAAAGAGGTAGGCGAGAACGTTAGAAGATTTGGCAGTCTTTGGTAAACCAGACACTTGACGTATACGTCCGGAACAATGGATTTTCTGAATAATTTTAAAAGAAACATTCATTATTGTTCTGGTTTATTTAAGGCACGTTAATTAGTTTCCAACTGGCTATTTGATGTATGCTATCTGAATTGATTTTTTAGTTGGCGTCAATGGAGTCAATAAAGGTTATAGCCTATAACTGCTTATACGGATGTTTCGGAACAATTTATTAATTTAATTGAAGTTCATTATTTATACTTTATTTCAAGGAAGACCTAAGAAAATGGTTGCTATTGTTTCGTGTTTTATCTTTATCGTAGAATAATTGCTAGAAGATTAACGGACATGGAAACCGCAGGGCCATAATTATATGGGATGACTTCTTGAACCATAAAACGCTATAAATATTAAATGAACATACTCAGTTCAACGGTTATGTGGATATTGCGGATGATAGCTGATTTGTAAACTGATGGTAAATTGTAGAAATTTCCAATGACTTACTAAATAGCTGGCTGATGTCCCGCTGAACGATCTCATTCTGCAAAGGAATGAAATGTTGTCCGGTCTGGCCTGACTGCTGCCACAAACGGAATCCTGCTGAAAAGGTTTTTATAACGTTCAATATAATGGACCATAACAAACCGGTAAAAGATTTTTCAAGGAGATGCTGTCTTCGTCAAAAGGCAACACAGTGGATATTTTTGTATTGTTCTGAACCACATTTTCTTTGGATATGCAACAGAATCTATCGTTATATCATAACTGAATATTTTCAAACTTGCTTGAATGTGGTCCAGACTATTGTGACAAATTTCAAACTTATGGGAACGCGTTTCAAAGTTCGTAACTAATGGGAGAGAATTGCATCTACAAAAACACTTTATATGTTGGTAATGTTTTGACCTGTGCAACTGCAGTCAAATTCATTATATGGAGACCTAAATAAAATCTCATTTATATTTTCTTGTTCTATTGACCGAGAGCCGGCATCATTCTATGGAAAGCGACGTTTCATGATGTCCGACATATTGGAGCTCATGAAACGTCGCTGCCTCAAGTCTCCTGAGTCCGGTTGCTCGAAGCACTATTAAATTTAATCTTATATTAGATGACGTCACGCCCTGTTGAAGGTCTATATCTAACCCGGTGTTAGCGATTTAATCTGGTGTTAGCGGCTAATCGTCTTTCGAGCAACTGGTCCTTGTAAAACAAAAGACATTTTTTTTCCAACATGACTCCCAACAAATTTAATTTTAAATTTTACAAAGGCTGTAAATACTATATAAATAGAGATTTTTCTTATAACAGTATTACATAAACAACTTTAATGATTGTGGTTTTGAATTTTACTACCAACGGCATCAGACCTTTTAAGTATATTTTGCAAACTGGTACAGATTAGAAAGGTTCTTGTGAGACTCTCTTGTCATACATGTGTATATTTTCTTTCGCTTATGAACAACTTTACATATTAAGCCGCCTACACACCGGAAATGAACTGTGATGATTTGTGCTGGGTATTGTCTTTTCAAGAACATCTCTGACGTCAAAGTGGTCATCTGGGTGGATAACACTATACAAACATCTGTGCATTAAGTCCACCTGTATCATTGAGACAATCAGAGAACATGTGTGAAAATAGACCTGGTTGTGTCCCAGCTATCGCTACATAGCACCCCTTATATATTTACCATTAAAAGCCATAAATCAACGCCATCGAGTTTAAGTATTATAAAATCGAAGTCTTTAATAATCTTAGAAAAACAAAATGAATGTTACAGCTCTGTGAGTTCGTTGAAGAAACTCAAGCTGTACGTGACAGCACATATATTTCTGAGTCATAACTTTATTATAAAACCATATCTGTGGTCACTAAAGCCAGCTTGAGTAATTATAATTTAGTATTAGAAACTCATTAACGAGAGTTGTGATATTTACATTGAGTGGACGGTTATACAGCCCATTTCTTAATATGCTGAAACTGGATCAAATTTCAAGGACAGGTGATCAAGGTCGGGCGCTTTTAATCTATTGTTCCGATTCATAGATTCCTGACGTCCCTTTCCACAAAGTGATGTTAGTCCAAGTTCGTATCAGTTATTATGGAAGTCGGTACTGGAGGTATTGTGCCGTCATAGTAATTAAGACCACCTTAGACTTGGATCGCTTTGTGGACCAATAACCTATATAAAAGTATTTGGGCAAACACAAGCTTAACCTCCACGGCAAATGGAGCCAATTTTTGTACCATCAGTGCAGTAAAAACTGAATATGACGGATATTTGGATCTATATGAAAAAGGGCCTTGTAAGTTTTGGACAACATTTGTAATGTTGAGTTTACGTAGTCGTTAGAGCGTCGAGCATGATAACAATAGTTTATTTGAATAACCTTGTTCAAAAAGAAAAAAGTACAATATGCTCGTTTCTGAACTTGTGAGAAACTACAAGACATACCTGATTAAATCCTAGGTATTGCAGAACGCTATCTGAGGCGAATAGGATAGTACCATCAGCCATTACCATCAACAAAAATCCATCTAAAGCCTACAATGCATTACAAAACAGTTAAGATCAAACGAGAGACATCGATGTTGAACAAAGAGTATATAGATATGCCTGGTCCCAAATAATTCGCTTTGAGAAAATTCTCACCAAGGTGAGTCTACATGTTCTTTTAAAAGTACACGGTCCCCCCAAAATATCACGTCTCATACGTTTTCACAGAAACCTGAGTTATAGATAGTTTAATGAGGTGAGAGTTATGGGCTGTTTTCTTTATTCCACTCCTAACGTTGTAGGTTATTAACTTGTTTGAAAGTTTTAAAACAGAAAAATATTCGAAACTGTTAATTCTCTCAGAATATTTTGCATGGCGGTGTGTGCACGTTCAGTTGGGATAATTTCTCGCGTCTCGTGAAAGCTTGAATAGTTTTCATTCCGACATTACTGTTTTTATTTGTTAACGAAATGTTGTTACTTTAGATCGTTACAGTAAACATCTAGTTTTGGTAGACCGTGTTACTTTAAGCCTTGATGCTTGTTTGATTTTCACGTGTATACAAAACATCAGACTGCAGCAAACGTTTGCTAAATGTTAAAATACCCTGTTTGAACTCTGTTACAAAAACAGTCAAACTAATTTGGTTAAAAGGTGTTGCAATGCAGAGAATAAATACACCCAATTTGTTAGCGAACTTCGATTACTAGTTAAATTGTGGTAATAATCATTTGACGATAAAACCAATTTTTGGTAGACATGTATCATTTTAAGCTTTGATCATATATTAGCATGACTTTAACTTGAACAGAAAATCTGACTTCGATAATCGGCTCAAAATTTTATCAGATGTCAGAAATTTGAACGACTGTCAGGCTAAATTTTGTATATTTTACCACAAATGATTATTTTGAAGAGAATTCATCGGAAAATTTAGTTTCATGTGGTCGACTTAGACTAAACCTTGTTTTGGTAAGGTGCTAAGGGTTATAATACCCGGTTCGAAAACCTTTAACAAAAAAGTCAAACTAGTTTGGTTAAAAGGTGTGGCACTTAAGAGAATAAATACACACGATGAAGTTGAAAGGCGGCTGCAATGAGAATGGATTACCTTAAGGTGCTTATACTTCATTTAAACTCATTAAAGCAGGCGAAAATGTCGAGTATAAAATCATCTATCACATGCACTGACAAAGGTGTGTTGTCTTAGGCGGGACATGGCAAACAAAACGCCATTTACAAACTTTAAACAAGATGATTAAGACCCGCTTATTCACGCCTCACGTAAACTCATCTGTCACTGTCGGCTGGATTGATCAGTACTATAAACAGAGTGTGTCTAAACTGTATTTAAGTATTTATAATAAACACATCTCTAAAGTAAACTATTTTACCTGTAATGCATTATCTCCCCTGAAGAGTTCTTGAACTTGTCCAGAGCATTCATCAATAGCTATGGCATTTCCCTTATCTTCAACAACAGCCTCGCCTTCGGCGTTGTGCTGTCGGCTTTCCAGAACACCTGTTGCTGTTCAAATACGAATGAGTTAAATCGATACGAATGAGTTAAATCAATAAGTTAATACATCCATTAAGATATCTTTTGTTTTCTTTCGTTGAGCAGTTGACCTTAGCTCGGTCTTTGAATGGTGATTTCCTTTTGCTGACAGTTCATTTGGATTTTTCTCGTTTTACACATAGCCCATATGTAAATTTGCTTTTATTGGCAATCTCAAAGATTCCAGATGATCCTTTACACTTATACCTGATTAATATATCTCAATAGTGACGAGTGTAGGAAATATGATTTATGAAATGTTATTATTATAAATGTGACAAATTTCCAACGACAAATTTCACTGGACATAAATTTAAGGTCTGTACATCAATTGATACATAAACATTTAAATGGATGGGTGAAATGATGTTGAAACTCATAAAAAAAAAGCATAAATATCAAAAATATTATACATTATAAAATGATATAATTCCGGGTATTGCAGTGAAACGAAAATAAACACGCTTATATATTTCTAAAAGCAATCACACTGGCACAGGGATGTAGATTAATTAAAATCGATGAATCATCTTATGTTCTAGATAACTCCCAGCTTAAACACGCTTATATAGATATGGGTATCCTTCAAAGCTTGAGACATATTAAATTTGTATCTTCAGATTGGTGATTCCAAAATTAAGTCTCTGACGTATGCACGACAGACACAAAAATATAAAACCCGTAAAACATAAATAGATAAAAATAAATGTTTTGACTAATTATATGGTTGGGGAAATATCAATAGAAAAAACAATAATGTTATATTGTGTTAAATGTCCTTACAATTTGTCTACATAAAAGCAACCGGATAGCTTTCTTCTTCTAAACAACTGCTTTTCAAGAATTATCAAGAAGTACGAAGCTCTAAATTGTTTTGTTTTTATTATCGGTAACGTACAACTAAAGCATTTTTCCTGCCTGATAATTTAGCCACTCGCCTAATTTGAAATGGGTTTGTACGAAAATAAATTGATTGTCCTTAATTCCTAAAAGTGCTGTTTCGAAAACCTGCCTATCATGCTTTATTACTAACCAATCAAAGATCGATAGACGGATGGGAAAATTGAGATTTTGGAGGGAGCGGGTGGGAAATGTATTAACATTTATGTAAATTTGCCAGTTCATCTAACATGCAGAGGGTTAAAATAAAAAAATTGGATTGAGTCGGGTTCGATTCCCGGACGGGTTTCAACCTGCAAAACTTTCTGAACTGGAATCGGTTCAAACTAAGAAAGTGTTATCCCAAAATAACGAAAATACTGAGTCGTAGTTTGTTTTGGTGGATGTTGGTGCTACTGAAAGTTATTTCACTAATATGACGGCATTACTGGTGACAGGTTTCAAGAGGCACTTGATTAACAAGGGCACTCACGTGACAAATCTATATGCCTGTTATCAAGCACAGCTGAAAGCACACTGTACGTAATACGTGTACCATAATGGAGGCGAACATCAGTTCTAGAGCGAATGGCGGAGTGGCTAATTATTTCCCGAATAAGCCAAAATATATATCTTAACCACCTTACCTTTAAAGAAAACTTTGGTTCTGAAGAACGAGATCACAAGTCTGAATACGGTTTGACTGTCCAGTTTCCGGTGAAGGATTGACCGGTTGACAGGTAAAAGGGATTCCAGCGACTTAATCTCCGATCGTAGTTTATCTCGATAACGCTTGGACTTGAAACTCGAGCAAAACCTGAACAAACAAACAAACAAAATAATACAAATAAGATAAAAAAAATAATCCTCCAACATTTAGCCAAAGCGCACAAATTGGTATGGAAATCAGACCTGAAATGTATATGATAAAAGTAGACCAGTTTTCTAATGGTTTGTCATTCCAACAGGTGAGTAAAATAAGTATCATCGTTGGCAGCAACAGTAATGTGTTGTATGAATTCAGTGGGTTGACACTCTTGTTAAGTTGTTCATTTTTCACTACTGAATGTATTGATTTACACTCACGAATCAGCGGCTATCCATGAATAGACGCCCATTCGTTATAGAGCTATTAAGTTAGGATTTATATATAGTCCATGATTAGTAAGAAAGACTACGTATGATTATGAGAAAGTAATCTGTGTTGACGATTCAAAAGCAAGTGAATATATATATTAATTAGCTAGTGTTGGGCCTGTAACCCAAAGGTTCGAATCCTGGTGGAGGCAAGCCCATTTTTTCTCTTCATTTATATAATATATATTAATTAGCAACTATCGAATATTTTTGTTTGATGTTACATGTTTCAATCAAAACATCAGCGTTCATTTTATTACCGGCATTGTTCGTACAACGGCTATTGTCACGGTCGTGTACACGATGGAGACATTTTCCCCCAAAATTTCAACCAATGTTAGGAAAACACAGCGTTAACATCGCTAGCTTTTCACACCCTCCTTTACCACCAGCACCACCCCCAGTCTCTTTTGTTTTATTGTCTGTTTGCTTAAACATATGCTTTTTTCCATCTCCTCAAAAAAGTTTGATAAGATATTTAGAAAATTCCAGGGTGGTGACATGTAAAACTCGGGAGAAATCTTATCAGAAATGCTCACGTTATCTATGACACTTTATTTGTCTGATAACATATAGAGTGCCACCCAAAACTTAAACGGAGAAATACACCAACAGCCGAGTTCATATATATACTAGTATGTATAGAGTCAATGTATAGAGAATGACCAAAAAAAAAAAAATGCATGCCTTCAGCGGGAATCGAACCAGAGACTGTTGGCTCATATGGCTAACCCAACCGCCTGAACTATAGAGTACCACGAAAGAAAGACCCGAATGTTCCTATATGTTAGTCTGTCTCTGCGTGACACTGAAAGACTTTTATCCATAAGTTCCACAAATACTTTTAACATAGTACACAAGTAGTGCAACTCCGAACAATGAACGATTCATTTTGACTGAAAATTTTGGCTTTAGTTTGCCACCGTCACTGGTGAAGATAGCGAAATAAAGCCGAAGTATTCACTCAAAATGAGCCTTTTGAGTGAATTGCACTACTTGTGTACTAAGACTTTTTTGTAGCATCATTTTGCTCTATATATTACCCACAATTGTGTTTTTTATATTTTTAGTATTATTCTGAAAATTTGGCTCTGCATGGTATATTCATATATTTTTAAATGTAGAGAAAAGAAAAGGTACATGCGCCCAGCGGTAAATATGCATAGCAGATTTGGTATATAGAGCAACTATATTCTGCGATGTCAGCCTTTGTATGAAGGTTTGGTTTACTTCATATTTGGAGTATGTTTTCTTACCCTTTGGAGATTTGGGTTACATCAAGGGGCCATTTTGTGCAATTGTTGTTATTGTCGACCTGCTGTTCTTCGCGCTATTTGTATATATAAGTGCGTGCCATGCTAACTTAATTCAATGCACATTTTATCGATTATTGATATAAATTTGAAACTAGGATATAGTTAAGCGTAGAATATAATGTCCCAGTTTTACTCAGGTATACCTGGGACTTTATTTCGGTACAAAGGCATACATATGTACTGAGGAACAAATATTCTTGCATTGAATGTGTACAAATTGTTCTACCTGTACGAACATATAGTTTCTGGGCATCATATGATCATAATGCATTAGTGGGAATAAAGCTATGCATTGTGCTTGCCATATTTTCTAGACGCTATTATATTTCATATTTGTTGAGAGAGAAATTACACAGCCATTTTTCTATTTGCAATTTTTAAAATTAGGTACATAGATGTTATCATTTTTGAAAGTGTTTTTATTGATTCTTCATTTAATCGAACTCATCAATAACCCAACCTTGTAATACAGAATCAGGAGGACAAGACCCTTGTATTCGAACCTCGATGGCCTGGTATCATACCAACAAAATATATAAAATAAGAAAGGCCGCCATTTATGACCTTGATATCGTTGAGCTGGTTTTTTTTTTATAAAAATATTTTTGATAATATCTCAGACATTAGTCAAATCCTGATTTCTGTTTAATAAGAAATAAATTAATTTTAGGTTGATTCACTAAACAAAATTGTAAATACGTGTAAGCCTATATAGTACACAACAGGAGATCGAAATAAATAGATTATATTGGTGTATCTTAGACGGTGGAGAACATTTGTAAGATGACCAAGTTTACTTTAAATTAATTGATTTGCAATTAAATATATAGACTTTAAGTTTCTAGTTAATGTATGAAATGTTTTGAAAATAACTTATCAGAATACTAGCTCAACGAAATCCGGGCCACATTGGCGGCCATGTTAATTTAAAATTTTAACCTGCCTTAAGTCTTGCAAAACCCTGGTGGTTATGTCCGAATTGTCCATAGTGGCATGGTTAGTATGTGTTAGAATGCGACTACAATTTACATTTCCTGTGGACAGGCTATCAATTGCGTATGAGTTTACTTCCATATACATTATTAAATCCCCAAATCCCGCCTAGTAAGAAATTATGAATTAGTGTTAATCCTTTTTGTTTGTATTTGTAACAAAATCGGACAGAATTAGAACCATAATATTCACACAAATCATTCAGCATAAATTTGAGATATGTCACTTAGTCAACTGGAGATTATACAGTTCACCGATTTTCCTGGCAATATGCGAGTGCGTCGTGAAGGGTCGAAAGTTAACACGAGAAAATTCTGGTTCACGCGAGACAAGTTTGAAAAAAGGCGGGCCAAGTGTTGCGCGAAGTGATACATGAACTTTCCTTGGACAGATAGTGTCAAAACAAAGCAAATCAGCTTAAATGTATCATTACAGATCAGCGCCATAGCATCAAATGTACTGTTGTTGAACATCAATTTGCATCGTTAACAAACAACATAAGTTTTGGAAAAATCGAGCTAAAGAAAGACATATAAACGTCATAAAAACGTTAATGTAAAAAATTGGTTATATTAACGTGGGACTAAGATATAAACTGAAGAATAAGACTTAAGCAGAAATGAAGAATCAACATTTTAGCTAGAATTATTAATTGATCCTTCAATTGATTGTTATTAATATAAATGGAATTTTTAAGTTGGTTGACGATACCCGTATAGCATTCACTACATGAAGTACAATATAGTTAATTTCTTTTATCAAATTCAGCATAAATCGCCAAAAGAAGTATAAAGATATTTCAAATGTGTGTTATTTACGATAATTCAATGTCAGTGTGCCATTTATCTTTCGCGGTCGGGCAAAAAAAACCTATATTTCGCCTCGGATTTATTCAATAGTGATTGATATGAACCAAGTTTGATTTTTTAAAAATAAGTTCCACAGACATTTTTCTTATTACTCGTAATAGCTCTATTGAGAATGTCGCAAATAAGGGAATTCAATGATTTCATTTTGGTTAGAAATATTATAAATAAAAAGTATAAATGGGACAGGTACTAGAATGGATCCTAGTGGTACGCCATATAAAGTTTTCGGATTATATGCATGTCCACCATAGAAAGTGGCTTCAAATATTTCCTTCACATGCAGATGGCTTTCAAATCGAATGCTAGATCTAATTCGAAATCCATAGCTGGTAAAATCATGATGTATAGTATGGTTCTTGACAATGGTTTTAAAATAAACCGTAGTATGGTTAACTTAATAAAATATTTTATAAAAATCAAAACACGTCACCTCAATTTCGCCTTAACCAAATTTTTAAAAAAGGAACATGCTGCAAAGGCATAAGCTATATGGTTTGATCTAACTTGTTACTGTTATACAAAAAAAAATAGCAAAAAATAGTTTAAATATGCACTTAGTCACCTGGAGATTGTATAGTTCTCTTATATTCCTGACAATATGCGAGTGCTTCGTGAAGGGTTGAAAGTTAACGCGAGAAAGTTCTGGTTCAGGTAAGACAAGTTTGAACAAAGTATTAAAAAAGGAACATGCTGCCAAAGGAATAAGCTGTATATGGTTTGATCTAAACTGTTACTGTGATAAAAAGTAGTTCTTATTCAAGAATATCTGATAGTATATGGCTAATATTTTGCTCAGAAATTAAAAACGCAAATTAGTCAAAAACTTTTCATTAGATTAGTTTCCGGACATTAAAATAATTTTGAAATGTTTATAAGTGGAAATTATATGCTTTCTATGAACCCACATTTTTTGTATATTTTTAGCTTTTTAAATTTATTTTTATATACAGTGTGCAATACCAATACAGCTAAGATTTTGCATTGGCAAATTCTATCCTCATTTCGAAATATTCCATTCCAAAGAAAAGGAGAGAACATAATTGGAACATAATAATTCACATCAGAAGCAATATAGATTTCAACTGGTATGTAAGTCAATATAGCAATGACGAATGATTTATCAATGATATGCAAACCAATGCATGAGAGTGCTTCGGGGAGGAGTGAAGGTTAATGTGAGAAAGGTCTGGTTCACGCGAGACAAGTTTGAACAAAGACGGACAAACTGTGTCCCGAAGTATATACATGAACTTTCCATGGGCAGATAGTTTAAAAACAAATGTCGGGTTATTACAGCCAATTTTTGTATTAATATAGTTAATTTCTTTTATCCAATGCAGCATACTGTCGCGTATACTGGAATGGAATTATTTCATTTGTGCTAAAGATTTTATTAATAAAAATTTTTTAAAATGGGATGGGTACTTGAATGGGTCCTTGTGGTACCCCATATAAAGTTGTCGAATTATGTGCATGTTCACCATAGAAAGTGGCTTCACATTACCTTAAGAGATCGCTTTCAAATTGATATTATGGTTAACTTAAAAAACTATGTTAGACAAATCAAAAAACGTCACCATACTTTCGCCTTAACCACAGTATTAAAGAAGGGTCATGCTGCTGTGTGGTTTGATCTAAACTCTAACTGTGCATAAATGTTACTAACTCAAAAATATCTGACAGTTGCTTTATAGTATAGCTAATATTTTGTTTCGTAAATTCAAAACATAATTACCAATTGATGTGTTCAACATAGGCCTCTATTGTAAGGCTAATACTCAATACAAACGAGACAATTACCGTAGGAGAAAATAATCTATAAATGACAATATTTGCAAGTCAATCCGTAAAAAAAATGTATGAAAAAAGAATACGAAATTATGTTGTAGTTCGTGCGGACAAAAAACCCCAGAGAGATTCCCCCCACACGAACCATCGGTGAACGCCGTGTATGAGTTAACCGCGAACACTAGTCTAGGTACTTCAGACAGAAGCGTGCAGAAATGGCTAGCTCTAAAACACGATACCCATAAAACATCATTCTTAAACTCACAATTTAAGCACGAATTCATCGCTACTTTATAAAAATAACAATAAATGCTAATCTTTTAAGACAAACCTTCAGTTTGGTGAAAATCTGTACTGGAGGACGGGTCGACGTGTGTGTGTGTGCGTGAGTGTTTTAAAGACAAAATTGATAAACGGATTTACCTCAGTTTAAAATAAGGTAAGTATCAAACTTAGATACAGAATATCCTAAATATTTACTGTACAACCAAAATTTCCCATCGGTTATGAGCTGAAATTAATACATCACTAATTACAGTATATTACAGCCTTCTGAAAACATCAACCTCGAAAACGCGAGCTGTATTGTTTTAGTTGTAAATTCTTTTTAAAAAGTGCCCAAGCTGTAAAAAAAAAACAAGTACAAAACTAACAATCGTATGTGTTAACATGCTGAATTCTTTATAACACGGTTAATGCAACGCCTCTTTATTGAAGCTTATGACTTTGTCTATTCCACATACATTCACACAGTATTAGTCTAATTTTGATATTAGCCATTGATTGCCAAAAAACAGTCTCCAGTTTCGCGCTTTCTAAAATATAACCACATTTGTCAAAGCCAAACAACTTAAACTAAATGCAAATATCGGTTTAGAAAATTTGTATTAATACCAATTAGTCAAAACATGGGATAGAGAAGGATTATTTTAATTTCTGGTGGTTGAATAGATTTTGTGAGTTCTTTGAACAGTTAGTTTCGTTAAAACTTTTTAATGACTCAAACAGTGATAGGCCTATATGTCTACAAATAAATCTGGGACTCAATTTACAACATATGGTGATTCTAACGTGGGACACAAATAGTGCAATTCCGAAAATGACACCTTCATTTTGACTCCTGGAATAATAATTATTTCCTGATTATGGCATATTGAATGCGGAGATATTGATTAAAATCAAACTGTCGTCTTCCCGAAGTAGCCTACATATTGCGCGGGTTGTTTTTTTTTACATGTATACAAAAGTATAATGACACTAAAAATTCATGTGCAAAATGTATAATTTCTATTTGAGAAATGAGAATACGAACTAGAAACATTGTGTTGTTAAAGGGAACAAAGAAGCTTAACTTTATATACTGACCGATATACGCTTATTAAAGCACGTGCAAGATGGGTATTTGTAAATGGAATATTTTAGAAACACTTTTTAAAACGGTGCGGTGACGAAAGAAACAGTTCTTTGTTAGTCCCTCGCTTTTAGAAAATATATAAAAACAATTGAATTTTACACTAATAAAAAGTTACACATTACTGTTTTAAATGGTTTAACAAGATTATAAAGAGTTACCGAATAAAACTGTTATTTATTAATCATGCACTGTTGATATAAAAGCACTAATGCAGTTTTATTTGTAAACAAATTAAGTGGCTGGAATTTTTGCAGTAGAGACCCTATAGTTAGTTAGGCCTACATTTACAAAATAACTGTCATGTTGTTAATAAATTAATTCTTTCATAACCAAAAAACAAACATAATTCAGAATGTTGTATAGAATAGCCTACCCTGTTTCCGTTTTAACTACTGGTACAGACGATTTCACGTCTCTGTTGTTGGCACTGTCTGGACTCTCTTTCTGGCCATCCGCTTCCATCCCGTATCCGTAATAGCTAGGACTCTTTCCGTGGTCAATTCACTGTTCAACACTATGGAATTTGGCAACGAAAATATCAAAGATATCTTTGGATTGGTAAGTCTAAGCTAAGGAATAATGGTCGAAGATTTGCTTAAATTGAGTTAAGGTTGATATTGTGGTTGGTAAAGGTGATCTTATACACACAAACGTAGAAAACAAAATTTCTCAGATCATCTTTTTCCACAAATCCTGTCGTTGTACGAGAAATTTGATGAGATCTATTGATTATAGGCTATCAACTTATCTGCTCATCGACGAAGTAACCTTACCAATCAAATCACCACTTTCGTCGTTTTTTCTGATCAAGCTCAGAAGAAAACATCGAGATTATTTGGCCATTGGCATAACTTTAAAAGAAAAGTTCGATTCACAGGTTTTGTTTATGCAATTCTGCTTAAATCACGTATACTCAAAATCCAAATCATTCAGTGAAGTTGATTAACAATTTTATACTCATGCTGAACCTATTGCTTTTGACAATACTTCCGCTTAAATTCCCACGCGTCAACATCTTTCAAATAGATGCTCATTTAAATTCAACCAGAATTTGTGTTTGTTGAAGGTATAGCGTTTACAGTCTCTATGTCAAACTCTCAAGGCATCTTTTGATGAACGTTTTACAAAAGCACAGTGCGATGCAATTGAAGCTTCAACTTCATTTCACAATCAGGTAGGTAAAAAAACAGGCCCATGTACGTACATTTATAATATTAAACAAATCCACTTTTATATTCTCTTCTTAGAGAACACAACGTCTATTTGATCTGACTTTTAGTATAATAAACCGGTTGTCTACTTCACTTGAACTAAACTTTAGCAGAACTTGTCATCGATCAATAAGATCTAGTTTTTGAACAGTGATTGAAGATGGATTTCTTTAATGGAGCGTATGTGAGCACACATGGGCGTAGCTTAAGCCCATTCTCACGCTGGCTTGAGGTTGACCTCAAAGGCTACCCCGAGTGTTTGGTATATTTTACTGGGAGAGCGACTCTAACATCAGGAATTTAAACAGACAGAGATAACCGTTCAGTGTTACCCATGTGTTCGTTATAAAGTTTCACATTCAACTTCAATTTATGTTAATTTCCATAAATAATAATTTCTAACGCAGTCTTTACATTCTTTACAAATATACCAACCATGTAAGACGAATTAGCAGATTTTACCAGTTATAATCTTGCTATTCTTATTATTTCATCATTATTGGTGCATTTTGTTTTACTTTATAGCGCTGACATTACGTTGTCATGGATGGCCGTATACATTTGAAATTCTGTTGTAATTTTTCAATTATATCAATCTATATACAAGCCAATATATATTCAACTAAGATGCATCTATTTTATACTATAAACTATTTTAAATATTGTTTCTACAATTAAATATCGCATACGTCAATTGATATTTGTTTCTGAATGTTCACAGGATCTTTTAGTTGACAAATGTTTCTGATAGTTGTAAATTACACAAATGTTCGTCAAAGTATTTCCCATTTTAAGGTCGGTCCGCAGTTTAGCCAAGGCACTGTTCTGGACACTGAGGCATCTTTCAACCAAAACTATTTGGGGATATCTGTAAGATGAGGCACTAGCGAAACACTTCACTTCCGTGGTAACAACTGAACTGCTTTTCCATAGGTGTAACGCCTGAAGCTACAATGCACGTATACTACCGCACATCTGTGAAGTGACGATTTTCAGTAACATACTTTATAGCCTCTGCCTAGGCTACAACTTCCAATCCACGGAGTTATACAGCTTTCTTCACCGTGTCACCCTGACTTGTTACTGGCAACTTTGCAAAAGTGAAATATTTCTCTTGTTATCTTTGAAACTTTCTGACTATAACTTGCGATAATCCCATTCTTCTCGGCGGAGTTGGAACTCTCGTTTTCTCCTTACCTTGACGGATGTAATCCACATTTCACGATATTGTCATTAACGTTTGATCCCTTGGTCTGTTGTGTAATTGCTATATCCTTTTTCTGTTAACTGACCTGTTGTTCTGTTAGTCTACCCTGTTGAACTGACCTGTTGTTCTGTCAGTTTACCCTGTTGAACTGTTGAATCCTAAGACGTAAATCGTTGATACCAACATCTCTTTCAAATCGTATTGCCGAATCATTAACAACTTCCAAAGCAATTTTTGCGGAGTCCTTTCTAAATACTGATAACACTTTCTCTGTCTCGTTGTGATCGATGCTGGTGAGTGATTGTGTACATAGTTACACCACCCTCAACCTGCCAGTGTTTGTTTTTTTATCGGCTAATCACTCATCTTGTCGTTAAATATATCGACCACCAATCAGCAGGTTAGAAAACGCTGGCGAAGCACTGTTACACCGTATAGTCCGGTGATTTTAACATCAGACAGAAAAAGCCAAAACGGGGGATCTATATACTATCTGACATTCTGGCAAGTTGCAGAATGGCATTATGGCATTATGATAAAAATAAAAGTGCTTTGAATTTTTTTTTTTACCTGAACCCTATATATATTGATATATAGTAGAGAAAGAAAATATATATAGAAATATATAACTATCCTATATACAACAGAATACGTAGCCCTATACTTCCCAAGAGGGACTGAAAAAAAAAGTATATCATTGGAAGGAATTAAGGCGTCTAAATGCAAAAATTAAAGAATTATTCCTAGATTTTTTGTTGTTGTTGTTGTTGTTTTTTGTTGTTCTTGTCTTTTTTGCTTGTTTGTTTTTTGTGTGTGAAGGCAGATTTAGAGTTATTTAACAAGGAAGGGTTCTTTAAATCGTAACATTTCCGCAAATTCGTTGTACATCTGCAGCATTGTCCAAATGCTCAAATTATAATTGTCATAACTCATTAGATAAAATCTCGACATATTCAAAGGTCTATCTCGAATTCTCCATACGGTGCATGGTTGTCTTTATAAATTATGCATGACTTCTTTGAGAGGCATTTAGTAGCAGGGACAGTAACATAACAATGTATTTTATGGATATACAATTTTTATAAACCCAGAATTTGTATACCTTGTTAAATTATGCATGCTTAAACGAAAATCTAACCAGGGACCATGACCTGTAGTTGAAGCGAATTGTTTCAAATTTCAAATAAACCGACACAATCTCCGAAAGACTGACCAAAAATGTGAACGTGTAAAGACCACCGAGCTTACACAGACTGAAAGTGCGAATGAGACAAGTGACAGCGACTTAAGCTTTGTTGAAAGGGGAAATTAATGTGTTATAAACTGACTAAATAATAGACCATTAGTAAACACTAGTCACCAATAAGACTGTTCACGGGGAGGTTGTCTTTTGTCATTACGGCCGATTTATATGTGTATTTAAGGAGACAGTGTGTCAACATGGTGAGACGAGGATAGTTGTGTTGTTAACGTGAGAGAAAGGTGCGTTCCGGTCGCGCTTATAGATTTCCCCTGGTGACTGCGAACTGTTTGCCTACTCACCTGTCAACGAGTCCGTCTCACGTGTAAGCATATATCGACACTAACATTTAATGGGGAGTATTAAAAATATAAACTTTAGTGGATTAGATCTGGATGAAAATTCAAACTGACGCAGTACATTATTAAATTAAATACAAATTACTGCATTTGTTCCCTAGGGTTTGACTTTTCGCGTTATTTTCAAATAAAAACTTACTGAGTTGATAACTAAAATATTACCTACAACCTTAAAGTTAAATCATTAAAATAAAACATTAGGCGCGATTTTAATCTCTATTAATTATTTATAATAGGAATCGTGACAAATGTCAAAAGTTAGACCAATAAAGGTAAAAAGAGGGAGAAAGAGAACTCTCTGAGGGACACAATTAGACAGTACGTACACACCCTGATGCAATTAATATTACACTTGGAAACGTTTTAAAGAGTGAAGACAATTTACAAACTATCCCAAAAATTCCTACAGTATGGTTAAATACAATGTAACATGTACATCCTAAACTGATGACCTCCATCAGGTTTCGAATATGTGCGAGACTAAAGACACTTAATTATCTCCCTTGCAAATTGTTGACCATGATGTAAAGCTCTTAAATACACTCTGGATTAAATTTAGATGCGAATTCGTATCCAATAAACTATACAGTATATAGAAGGTTATATTAATCAGCATTGGAGGATTTTTTGGGAAATAGTCCGCCACGACAAAATAATATAATATATATCATTTTTTCATTTTTCCTTGACGGATTTTTTGTATTTCTATTCCGTTTTTTTTTTAGTGTGCAAATTATCTATAATGACATATCTGGTAGCCGCGACCATGCAGCTATGCCACGACAGAGGCGGCGTATGGCACGCGGAAAAAGCGGAAAAAAATTCAAAATTTATCTATTTAACCCCAAAATGTAAACTTTGTGTTCACACTAAAACATTACATAGTTTAAAACTATAGCTTATGAATTTATAAATTTTACTCCAAAATGTAAACTTTGTGTTCACAATAACAATAAAACAATACATATTTTAAAACGATGTTCAAGCTTTATTAATTCTATCACATATAACGATTAATTTTCATATAAAATAACTTTTAAAAAGTCTACGATTTTTTTTATGCAAGATTCTGTTATGGTCCAAGATTTTATTTTTCGATCCAAGACTCACGTGACCCAATCTAATTTAAATCAGATCTCAAAAACGCTCTCCGTGTTTTGTTTGTCGCTATATTGAGATCGATAACACAATCGCGTTACTTATACTGTTCAATAAGGTCAAGCTTACGAAAGGTCACACTTTGAGTGGCCCAATTAAAACACAGATTACACCGGGCTATGGTAAACACCAAGTTCAGCCAAAACAAGCCGAAGTCGTCCGATTTTTTTCCCGTGTTGATGTTGTAAGTCACATGTAGTAAATGCAACTCCACGCAAAGTTTATTAATTGAATGTGGTTTGTTGATTGTGCGCGTATCTATTCGTCATGTTAAAATACGCATTCGGTAAACTTCGGTTCGTCGGAGGAAATCTTCGGCTTTTACAAAACAGATTTGAGAAGCGGCTCTGTGATTGGTCAATTTAAGAAACCAATCGACATTGTAAGTACGGTGATTGTGTTCGATCTCAATTAAGCGACAAACAAAACACGGGAAACGTTTTTGAGATCTGATTTTAATTTGATTGCACGTGACGTGTCTAAGATTCACAATATAATATAAGTCATTGAATGTAACATACTTACCTAACACTATGCGAATATAACGACAATCAAAAGATGGGGAGCGTTTTTGAGATCTGATTATACCTCCACTACAATTGACGCCATCATTGTATGTGGTCACGTGAATCTTGGATTGGTCACCTAAATCTTTGATAGGTCACGTGAATCTTGGATCGAAAAAAGAAAAAAATCTTGGACCTTAAACAAATCTTGCATCCCAAAAAAAAATCTTGCATTCCCCAAAAAATCTTGGACCTAAATAAAAAAAAACTCTTAGATTGAAAAAACAAATCTCAAATATAAATGTAAATTTTGGACTAAATAAAAAAATCTTGGACCTTAAAAATATATGTTGTATGGATAAAAATCCTTTTCCTTAACAGAAATTGTATTTGTTGTACTATGTTTTAAAATGTACATTGTTTTTAGTTACTATGAGTAAAAAGTTAAAATTTACTAAAAATTTATAAATTTTGAATTTTTTCCGCTTTAGTGTGCCGTAGAAAATAAAACTCTTTCCAAACATTGGAATAGTTTTATTTAAGCGTAAACACAATTTACAAATCGCCCCCAAAACTCCATGCAATATGGTTAAATACATCGGCAATTGTTGACCTCTGTTGAAAGCGTGTGAAACTAAATGGACTTAATTATCTCCTTGGAAATTAACTCTGTTTTTTTGTACCATTACATTGTGATCTCCATATAAACTCTGAAGATTTATTTTACGAAATAATCATCCGCGAAAATATTTATTAGAAAGAAAAAGGAAACTTTTGTTGACATATTTCTGCTATATCCAACTTTTTGTTTGAGTGTTTTACCTGATGGTGTATATAGTAGCTGGTATTAGTTTTGGTCATACTTGGCGACGCACGTTGATCTGATGAAACAAGTATTAAAACCCTGTTTACTCCTAAATGTCTAAATTTCAGTTGAATAAATAGCGGGAATCCATATGTTTGGCTAACAAAGTTTAACATAAGTAATGCAAGCTTGATTTGTTTCCTCTCTGTCAAGTTTTTTGCAATTACCTTGTCCAATTGTGTTCATTAATAACTGTCCTCACTGTTTAATATACTGAATTTCCTGAGACATTTTTTTATGTCAAACTCGTCCTTAAATCGCCCATTTATCCTTGTTAAAAATGCATATGCTTTTTTTTCCAAGTGTATGTTGCTAAGCAGCCATTTGCCTCTCTTTCGACGCCAATGTATTGCTCCTAAAATAGACAAAACAAATTGTATCCCTTTTATTTAAAGTTAAATGTTTAAATGTGTAAAGATTATGATAGTGAAAAAATTATTTTAAAATTCTAAAAGTTAAATTAGAGCGTTTAATACAGTTTTTCATTGAGCATGTTATAAGGGCAATGTCACAGCAGACTATTTTTTGTCACGGTTCATTGTAGAGACTTGAAATTTGTCACAGTATAAAGAGCACAACTAGGCTTAAATAAAGGGGCTGCATCTTTTTGTTTAATTTGGCTAAGATTTTAAAACATGTTATCAAAAAGATATGTTTGAATTTTTATTACATATTTTTAAGGTTCCGCAGTAAAAACAGTCCACTGAATTCGTTCTCAGCATAATTTTTTTTTTTAATGAGGCACCTTTTTCTGTTGTTCAAGGGATATTTTTTTTTTGTTTTTAAATGTAGATGTCAGATGTACATATTTGTAAACTTGAGTATCAAAGCTTTCCAAACATATGCTTTTCAACCTGCAAAATTTTCTGAACTGGAATCGGTTCAAATTAAGAAAGTGTTTTCCCAAAATAACGAAAATAGTGTTAATCTTCACTTTCTAAAAGACACAAAAATTATTCAGTGCTTTCAGCTTTGGGAGCTGTGTCCCTCTCCGTTCAGAGGGGTAGTGAATGTCCGCTACCTAGAATCCAGCTGACTAACTTTCTATTTTTGTAGAAGGCCGGGTGGATGAGTGGTCTAGGTGGCCTGCATTTACTGCTGGCGATTCGGTGCCTAACTCTGAGGGTCGTGGGTTCGATTCCCGTACGGGTTTCAACCTGCAAAATTTTCTGAACTGTTCAGAAATCGGTTCAAATTAAGAAAGTGTTATCCCAAAATAACGAATATGCATATATATTCTGTGTGATAATGGGCTTAGGACATTTTTGTCTCTCAAAAATCAACCCAGGGCTTCCAGTAAGACCTTAAAGGGATAGACAATATAATTTGCAAGTATAGGCTTAGTGAATAAGTGGGTATTTGTGAGCATTTTAATGTGTGGGACACTTCCATACAAAATACGATACCAAAATTAATTTGAAAAGTTGTTACCTTCAAACATATTTTTCCACGCCGCCATAAGCGACCGAAGGGCTCTTCAGAAAAAAGGCGCTAAATGTATGGCTGCTTTTTTGTGGTAGACGGGGTCAATGGGTCATGTGCACTGAGCAGTATGTTAAGATGCCATGTGGGTATTATTATGGTAAATCACCCAGACATGCGCACCAATGTGGTTAGTGTTACGTACTTTGATATAAGTTGCGTCGTAGGATTAAGAAACAACTAAAGCGACGAGAAGTTGGGTTGCATTTTAGGAGAGCTTTACTGACCAGCGATGATAGCGCGACACCACAGAACATGAAGTATGCATGGAGCCCAGAATGAGCATTAGGTCACATTACATTACATCCCCCCTTTTAACATTAAACAAATATTTGTTTCACCTGACAATGAACAAAAGATAGAAAGAATAGGATAGGAACATACTGCTCCCTTCGATTACAAACATTTCAAACTATCAAACGTTAATGAACTAGTGTTTTTACCAGTTGAACAAATTTAAGAGAATAGTCCGGGTGCATGCATAGTTGGTTTAATTGTCACGATCGGTATAATTAAATGTCACTTTTGCTTAGGTTACAAAGTCATCAAATCGGGATGGGCGTTTCACAATTCTACCACTTGTTCGTCTTTCACCTGAGGCTATGGTTTCCTTACGGGGTACCACTTTAGGAGATTGGTTCACGGATGGTGGTTCAGGTGTAGGGAAATAATCATCCATAACTCTAGACGGTATTTCATGTGAAAGTCTTGGGTCCCGTCGATTTCTTCTGAATTGTCGACCATCCTCAGTTATAATATTGTAAGATCTGATGTCAGTCTAACTTTCAACAATAGCTTTGTCTCATTGCTGATGTTTACCAAACGATTTAAGACGTAACACATCTCCCTCCTTTAGCTTAGGTAAATCTTGAGCTGAACGATTGTAATAGTTCAAGCGGTACACACCTCCAGCCGCCAATGTCAAAATGTCTACGTTGAAATGTACTAGCGAACTTTCGATAGTGAATAAGAATCGCAAAAATACCAAACTAGCATTATTTGATCGAAAATTTCAGGCTCCATTCAATGCTTAGCCTCGTTTCTTAAGTTAACCATTTAGTGTACTAAATTAACATTTGAAGAGATTATTTATTCATTTTTAACAACAAACTATAAATAGAAAAAAGGCAGTTACCCTTTATGACGTGTAGCTGGAGTTCTTTTTGGTATATTGTTGGCGATATAAGGCAAAACATATTTCTATTCTTTATGTAATATGGCCTGCACAGATAAGTCTGTGATGGTATTTTAGGTAATGAATTGTATTTTGAAGAAGACAACACAGGACGTTTTTTAAATTCATTTTTAACACAGATCTAAACAAGCAGGCTTGACATTTTTAAACGAAAGACTCAAACTATCTAAGGATCATTTAAAAAGAATGAATTTAATTTGTGATCCTTTATGCAATTTTAAACAAAGAAAATCTCCTCACCTCTATAGCATGACATTACGAATCTAGAAGTTCTTCTCTATATAAATATATCCGTCGTTATCAAAAACATCCTTTGGGAATAACCAAAAAATTAAATAAATATTCAAAATTAAAAGTAACAAGTTGGAAACAGGATCGGGTTTTCGTTGCCCCATTAGCTCCAAATAGATGAGGTCATGAGGAATAAGCCACCATCGTTTCACTGGTGTACGGAAATCCACATATTTTATACTTATTAAAAGACACAAACAATATTTTTTGCGTAATTATATAAAATAAAAAATCCCATGAGCTATATAGATAATTTGATAATCTAGTCCAATCATAATTTGTTTGGAATCTATTACCATTGATTAGTGTAATTTACCAATACGTCATCCTTAATGGGCGAATGCCTTGAACCAGTAGAATTAATATCTCACGACAACGAACGTATGTACGGGTATCATTGTATAACTGTCTGTTAACCTATGTTCATATACTATAAATGAGGCTAACCAGAAAATAACTAAATTGGACAAAACATGTTTTCATTCTAAATGGCGCTTTGGAACAACAGCTTAATGGATTTCTTTCTCTCATAGAAACCGGACAATGTGAAACCATTATCTTATCGCTTCAGCAATGTGTTTCTTATTATTCCTTGTCACTCTGACGATATTTTAACAGTGTTCTTACGATAATCCACAATTGCAGGAACGTCCAGTCAAGTAGAATAATTACTTGAACAGATTCTCCGGTGAGGAAACTGACGGCAATCGGAACAAATACTCCCTGAATATCGTGAGTACGAATGAAATTAAAAGGAGGCATTCGGTACAAGTTTCCAATAATGAGTCGTCCATAGCAGCAGACTGAATCGAGTGCCGCTTGTGTCTTGGTGCAACAGGTTATGTGCTGGCTGGATTGGCAGATCAAGATGAATTCGTCGTTGTCGTCGTACACTGTAGTTTTGGACAAGGAACTTGCTGATTACATACAGGCAGTGGGAAGGGGAGAAGTTGTCATAATCTGTTAGTGCGTCAGTTCAAATCAGTTTCAATCTAAGTCATATTGTATATAAATTAGCCTAGCTCCCACGTATAGGCAATCACGTTTAACTCCGTACATCCTAGCTATCATAGACTGACAAGACGCTTCGAGCGCATGTGCACTGCAAAAAATAATTGTCGTTTTTCAGTTGTAAGTGGTGTAAATTGTAACAGCTATTTATGCTGTGAAATAAATACGTCTGTTTTCAATGTAAAGTTGCATTTACGTATTGTATGTGTTCACTATTCTGGTGTTG